>NQWY01033936.1:0-142586 GCA_019425655.1 Rhizophagus prolifer | reverse complement strand
AAGAGGAGCTGCTAAAATGATTTAATTGTCCAAAGTCATCTTTTTTAGATCACATTAAATCGTTTTAGTTCTTCTTTATTAACCCAAAAAGGTGAGGGATAGAATTATGCAAATAACGATTCGTGGACATCATTTAGCAATTACACCAGCTATAGAAGAAAATATTAAAGCAAAATTTAATCAGTTAACGAAGCATCTCGATCAGGTGAATAGTATGCAGATTAAATTAACTAAAGATCATCAGATTGATAAGCGCTCACATAAGGGCAGCTCGAATCATGTGGCAGAAGCAATAGTTCGCTTACCTGGGATTGAACTATTTGCTCAAGCAGCAGCAGATGACATGTATACATCAATTAAAAAGTTGACTGAAAAATTAAAAAAACAATTGTTAAAATATCGGAAAATGCAATGTACTTATTCACAAGTTGCTGTTTCTATTTGATAAGTTTTTAATAATTGAGAGAGGCTTGAAATATAGCCTCTTTTTTATTGATAAAATATAAACACGTACTGAATTCTTGGAAAAAGTTATAGTAAAATACTTCGTTTTACACCGTAGGTTGTGCCAGAGGTCTTTGCAATGAATAGTGAACAGCTCACTCAAATTTTAAAAGAAGCTTTTCCTGATGCGGAAGTAGCGGTGAGCGGACAGGCTGGAAAATTTGACCTCCGTATTGTGGATGATCAATTTGAAGGTAAGCGTACTGTTGCTCGTCAACAAGCAGTTTATGCACCATTAAATACTTATATTGCAAGTGGCGAAGTTCATGCCGTAACAATTCGTGCGATGACCAAAGACGAATGGCGCAAAGCAAGCCTTTTCGGAGCTTAAATATTAATGGATAAATTTTTAATTACGGGCGGTGTTAAGCTCGAAGGGGAAGTACGCATTTCTGGTGCTAAAAATGCGGCTTTACCATTACTTGCAGCAATGATTCTTGCTGATTCACCTATTACTTTAACCAATGTCCCAAATCTTAAAGATGTAAATACCTTGGTAAAATTAATTGGTGGATTAGGCGTCACAATTAGTTATGAAAATGACACAGTTAAAGCAGATACCTCTACTTTAGATAACCAGTTTGCTCCTTATGAACTGGTAAAAACCATGCGCGCATCTATTTTGGTGTTAGGACCATTATTGGCACGTTATGGAAATGCTAAAGTGTCGTTACCGGGTGGATGTGCGATTGGATCTCGACCAGTAGATCAACATTTAAAAGCCCTAGAAGCATTGGGTGCACATATTGAAGTTGAAAATGGTTATGTCCATGCCACTGTAAATGGTCGTCTCAAAGGCGGCGAAGTGATTTTTGATATGGTCACTGTAGGGGGCACCGAAAATATTCTAATGGCGGCTGCTTTAGCGGATGGTGTAACTACAATTCGTAATGCAGCACGTGAACCTGAAATTACGGATCTTGCTCAAATGCTTATTAAAATGGGCGCAAAAATTGAGGGTATAGATACAGATACACTTGTTGTTACTGGTGTTGAAAGTTTACATGGCTGTGAATATGCAGTTGTTGCAGACCGTATTGAAACAGGTTCGTACTTAGCTGCTGCGGCAATTACAGGTGGGCGCATTAAAACTACTCATACAGATCCGTCATTACTTGAATCTGTTTTAGATAAGTTTGAAGAAATGGGCGCGGAAGTCACTCGTGGTGATGACTGGATTGAATTGGATATGATGGGCAAGCGTCCTAAAGCGGTAAGTTTTAGAACATTACCTCATCCAGAGTTTCCAACCGACATGCAGGCGCAAATTATGGCCGTAAATGCAATTGGTCGCGGTTTTGCAACGATCTCCGAAACCATTTTTGAAAATCGTTTCATGCATGTTCCTGAATTGTCACGTATGGGTGCTAATATTCAGGTCGAAGGTCATGATGCTGTGGTGACTGGAGTTGAAAAATTGCAAGCTGCTCCTGTAATGGCAACAGACTTACGTGCTTCATTCTCTTTGGTCTTAGCGGCTTTAGTTGCTGAAGGTGATACGTTAATTGATCGTATCTACCATATTGACCGTGGTTATGAGCATGTCGAAGAGAAACTTCAAGGTTTAGGTGCCCAAATTAAGCGAGTAAGTTAATGAATGACGTAAGAAACGATGATCCTAATTTTGATGTAATGGGTAATTTTGATCATGGTTTGACCTTAGCACTCAGTAAAGGGCGTATTTTAAAAGAAACTTTACCTTTACTTGCAACAGCAGGTATTAACTTGCTTGAAGATCCAGAAAAATCTCGTAAGCTGATTTTTCCGACAACACACAAGCAAGTTCGTATTTTGATTTTACGTGCTTCTGATGTGCCGACCTATGTTGAAAATGGTGCTGCAGATTTAGGTGTAGCCGGTAAAGATGTACTTATGGAACATGGCGCTCAGCATGTTTATGAGTTATTGGACTTACAGATTGCTAAATGTAAATTAATGACTGCTGGCAAAGTTGGAATGGAACGTCCAAAAGGCCGTTTAAAAATTGCAACTAAGTACGTCAATCTAACACGTCAATACTATGCAAGCTTAGGTGAGCAGGTGGATGTTATTAAGCTTTATGGTTCTATGGAGCTAGCACCACTCGTTGGTTTAGGTGACTATATTGTTGACGTGGTTGATACTGGAAATACTTTACGAGCAAATGGGCTTGAACCATTAGAAGAAATTTGCAAAGTATCCTCACGTCTTATCGTTAATAAAGCGAGCTTTAAGCGTAAGCAAGTTTTATTAAACCCAATCATTTCCCAACTTGAACAAGCTGTTCAATCACGTTAAAAGTAATTTCCTATCATGCTTTTGCGATAGTTGTAGATATGATGCCCACAAGGGCTTAGAAAAAGAGTAAACTTGGTTTTTCTTTTTCGCCTTGTGGGTAAATTGATGCGACGTTTATCGACTCAAGATCAGAACTTCAAACAGATTTTTGCAGAGCTTTTGGCTTTTGAAACTGTTAATGATCCTAATTTAGTTCAAACAGTAGATCAAATTATTGCTGATGTTCGTCAGCATGGTGATGATCATGTTTTAAAACTTACTCAACAGTTCGATCGACATCCAGCGCATCAATTTTGCGATCTAGAATTGTCTCAACAACAACTTAAAGCTGCATTTGATGGCTTAAATCAAGAAATTCGTGAAGCCCTGCAACTTGCGGCTAATCGTATTCGTACATTTCATGAAGCCCAGAAACAAGATAGCTGGACTTATATAGATGATTTGGGGAATACACTAGGACAAAAGGTGACACCACTTGACCGAGTTGGTATTTATGTACCTGGTGGACTAGCTTCTTATCCTTCATCTGTGCTTATGAATGCAGTACCAGCTCATGTGGCCGGCGTACCTGAAATTATTATGGTAGTACCTGCACCAAATGGTGAATTAAATCCACTTGTTTTGGCTGCTGCTTATCTAGCTGGTGTGAGTCGAGTATTTACTATTGGTGGGGCGCAAGCTGTTGCAGCTCTAGCTTATGGTACTCAAACTGTTCCGCCTGTAGATAAAATCACTGGTCCTGGAAACCGATTTGTAGCAGCTGCTAAACGTGCTGTATTTGGTCAAGTCGGTATCGACATGATTGCAGGACCTTCTGAAATTTTAGTATATGCAGAAGGGGCGAATAACGCTGAGTGGTTAGCGATGGATGTCTTATCTCAAGCTGAACATGATACGGTTGCCCAAGCTATTTTTATAACTCCAGATGAAGCTTTGCTAGAAGCCGTAGAGTCAGCAATTGAAAAGCACTTAAATGACTTGCCTAAAGCTGATATTGCACGTACGTCTATTGAAAATCGTGGGGCTTTAGTTTTGGTAAAAGACCGTGCAGAAGCTGTTGATTTGATTAATCAAGTTGCACCAGAGCATTTAGAATTGTGTCTTGATGATGCCGAAGCAATGAGCGAAGACATTCGTCATGCAGGTGCAATCTTCATGGGACGTTATACACCTGAAGCAATTGGTGATTACTGTGCTGGTCCAAACCACGTATTGCCAACATCCGGTACAGCGCGCTTCTCGTCACCACTGGGTGTATATGACTTTCAAAAGCGTTCTAGCTTGATCATGTGCTCAAAAGAGGGCGTAAAAACATTAGCTAAAACTGCTGATACACTTGCTGTTCAAGAAAATCTTGATGCTCATGCGCGCTCGGCTCGTTATCGTTATCAATAAGCTTTAAGCCTTTCAGTATTTTAAATGATTATTCAGGGCTGATTTTCAGCCCTTTTTTGAGATAAGACTATGACTGTATCTACAGCACAAATGCGTTTTTGGAGTCCTGAGGTTCGTGAATTAGAGCCTTATGTGCCAGGTGAGCAACCGAAAATCCAAAATTTATTAAAGTTAAATACTAATGAAAATCCGTATCCGCCATCACCAAAAGTAGTAGAAGCGGTTCAAGCTGTGCTACATGATCAAGCTGATGCACTGCGCTTATATCCAGATCCAGATGCAACTGCCTTAAAACAAGCTATTGCTACGCAACAGAATATGGATGTATCTCAAGTTTTTGTAGGTAATGGTTCCGATGAAGTGCTTGCTCATATTTTTAAAGCATTTTTCCTTCAAGATGAACCTATTTTATATCCGGATATTACTTATAGTTTTTATCCAGTTTATAGCCAATTTTTTGGAACAAAAACAAAAGAAATTCCACTTAATGAGAATTTCGAGATTGATGTCAAAGATTATGCACAACCTAATGGTGGCGTGATTATTACCAATCCTAATGCACCGACTAGTATTGCACTCAGCTTGGTAGAGATTGAACATGTACTACAAGCCAATCCAGATCGCGTAGTTGTGATTGATGAAGCTTATGTCGATTTCGGTGCTGAGTCTGCTGTAAGTTTGGTAAACCGTTATGAAAATCTTGTGGTATGTCAAACAACTTCAAAATCGCGTTCTTTGGCAGGTTTACGTGTCGGATTTGCGATTGCTCAGTCACACTTGATTGCAGCACTTGAAGCGGTAAAAAATAGTTTTAATTCATATCCAATTGATCGCTTTGCTATTGCTGCGGCTGTTGCTTCTTTTGAAGATCAGGCTTACTTTGAAGAACAGTGTCAAAAAGTTATTACGAGTCGAGAAAAGCTAGTTAGTGATTTAACTGAACTTGGCTTTAATGTTTTACCATCAAAAGCGAATTTTATTTTTGCTTCACACCCACAACATGAGGCTGGGCAACTAGCGCAGGAATTACGTGTGCAGGGTATTATTGTTCGCCACTTTAATAAGCCTCGCATTAATCAGTTTTTACGTATCACAGTTGGAACTGATGAGCAAAATGCACGTTTAGTTCAAACTTTGAAGCAAGATATTCTTTAAAAATTATTCTGCTGTGCTGTTCATTAAGTTCAGCATAGCAGAGATTTTATCTAAGCTTTCTTGATATTCGGCCTCAGCTTCTGAGGCAATCGTAATACCACCACCTGCCCAAATAGAGAGCTGATTTTGATATTGTTGAAAACTACGAATAAGAATATTCCAACGACCAGTACCATCAAAATTAAAATATCCTAAAGTCCCGCAATATGCTCCTCTTGGCGCACCTTCTAACTCTTCAATAATTTGCATTGCGCGAATTTTAGGGGCACCAGTAATTGAGCCGCCTGGTAAAGCGCTAAGCAACATTTGCATAGGATTAATATCATTTTTAAGTATAGCTGTGACTTCACTTACCATATGGTGAACTTGATTGAAGCTTTCAATTTCGAATAACTTTGTTGTTTTTACCGAACCTGTATTGGCATAAATACTCAAATCATTACGTAATAAATCAACAATCATGACATTTTCTGCCTGATCCTTTTGCGAGTTTTTTAATGTTTGTTTTGAAATTAAATCTTGTTCTTTATTTTCATATCGAGGCATCGTGCCTTTGATTGGTCTGGTTTTAATTTGTTTGTCTGTACTAAATTCAATAAATAATTCAGGAGAGCAGCTTAATAACTCAAAGTTATTTAATTTTAAATAACCTGAATAAGGTGCATTCGTTAAACTCCATAATTCTTCTGCTTTATTTAATAAAGCTCCTGTAAAAGTTGTATTAAATTCTTGCGTAAGGTTAATTTGATAGCAGTCTCCTGCTTTAATATAATCTTGTATTTTATGAAAAGCGGTCAAATATTCATTTTTAGACCAACGGGGATAAATATTTTTATCTAGTTTAAAAATATTTTTTCTTAAATGATTAGAAGAGCCATATAGTAATTTTGTAATGTAATTAAAAATTTTTGAATTATTTTTTTCATCACTAAAAAAATACCATTCATTATTTATTTTTTTTAGAAAAGAGTGGTAAGAACCTATAAACAAAGAGGGTTGTTGGTGTGATTGATTTTTAATAAATTGATGTGCAGAAAAATCATAACTAATAAATCCAATATATCCACCATTAAAACTGATATTTTTATTTTTTGATTCTTCTGTATGGAATTGAGTGAAGTCTAAAATACTTTCTGCATTAGGTGAGTTTATATACTTATTAAGGGTATCTTGCTCAAATATAAAATTTTGATGACCTTGAGTAATTAGATATTTTTTTGGCAGAAAGCCAATAATAGGGTTGTTATCATCATAAAGATATACGAGTCCAGTTAAATCTTCTAATTTTTTTAAAATATCGGCAGCTGATAGAGTACTTTCTAAAGAGATTTTTTTCTTTAACTGAGACATTTTAAACATGACAAGTTTGGAAGAGGTCGCCTAGTTTACTACAACTTATAGTTCATCAGTCATCTAGGCGGTAAGAGTTTAACTTTTCGTCGATAAAATCATCTATTTTTCGTTACAACTTAAGCATAATTGGTCTGCATATTTAAGAAAGTGTGACCCTTTGACGATGCAGCGCTTAGTGCAGCTACAGGTCAAGATGGTATTAATATCGGTATTGCTTTAGGTTCTGGTGGTATTTCTATTGATAAACTGTATTTACACGATAATGATGGTTTAGCATCATCAACCGGGATCACTGGTGCTTCAGGGACAGCAGGTTCAATCGCAATTAGTGGTGTAACGGTAACTCAAAAAGGTACAGGTAATCTTTTAGATTTAAAAATTGATACAAATGGTGCTTCAGGTTCAAATGGTGCTTTCTTAAACGTCGCAGCAACAGTAGGTGCTGTTGATGTACATGTAGGTTCAATTGGCGTGGGTACTTCTGGTACATTAAATACGACTACTGCTGTACGTGGTATTACTGAAACAGCTCCGACTGAGATTATTTCAGGCTTAGATTTATCTTTAGGTCAAATTTCTGCGAATGTTCAGTTAGGTTCTACTCCGCAAGGCGCGATGATCAAAGTGAACTCTAGCTTGCAAGGTGGTTTAACACTATCTAACTTCGGTATTAATGATGCTGCTGGTGGTGGTAAAATTGTCCTAGACAAAGTAATGGTTCGTGGTTCAGGTAATACAACTGGTGATTTGGATGTGAATGCGAACATTTCTGTTGTGCCTACAGGTTTACGTATCCAAAATAATAGTACACAAGGTATGAACGTTTATGCACAAGGCGTACACTTGGGTGCAGCGGGTAATGCTTCAATTGGTGATTTAGAAATTCAAGGTTTAAATGTAGGAACGTCTACAATTACTATTTCTGGTCACTAATTTAAAGAGTGATAAAAAAGCGCGTTTATACGCGCTTTTTTATTTGCCACCTCTTATTATGACCTCGATTACACTTACTACCGCGATACTCGTATTGACTTAGCTTTATCTGATAGCTCTTCCCAATTAAACCGTTTACGTGTTGAAGAAGATGCTAACCATACATTGACAAACAGTTTTACTTTTCAATATGGGGTATTGGATAATTTAACTTTGTCAGCAACTCTTCCTTTTGTTGCAAAGTCTGAAATTATTAAAGATAAAACAACAGCTGGTTTAGGGGATATTTCTCTTGGTGCACGTTGGGAACCCTTTCCGTTAAAGCAGGGTCGTTTACCACTTGTTCTTTTCGGTAGTGTCTCTACAAAAACAGGTGATAGTCCTTATGAAATTGGTATAGATGAACTTTCAACAGGTAAAGGTTATTACTCAGTTGGTGTAGGTGCAAGTACCCGTAAATATATCGATCCAGTTGTTCTGTTTGCTTCAGCATCGGCTAACTATGGTTTTAAAGAAAGCGGTCTTAATCAAGCACGTGGTTCACGCAATTTAACTTCATTTGATCCAGGGATTAGTGGTGGGTTCTCGTTTGGTTTTGCCTATTCATTTAACTATGACGTGTCTTTAACAATGTCATATCAGCAAAGTTTTAACATGAATGCTGAATTCCAGTTTGACAATGGAGACTCTTATAAATCACCAGATCAAAGTAGCGGAATGTTATCTTTTGCTCTAGGTGTTCGTGTTTCACCAGATACGATTGTTAACGGTACGGTTGGTATTGGTTTAACTGAAGATG
This sequence comes from Rhizophagus prolifer, assembly GCA_019425655.1. Taxonomy (NCBI): domain Eukaryota; kingdom Fungi; phylum Glomeromycota; class Glomeromycetes; order Glomerales; family Glomeraceae; genus Rhizophagus; species Rhizophagus prolifer. The sequence goes on along the minus strand of NQWY01033936.1, from coordinate 134,170 downwards.
CGCCAGATATTTCACTTGGTCTGTCTTTCCCGTTAGATATTTTAGGTTTTAATAAAAAACAAAAATAAGGAGATATGCAGGTGAAATATCCTAAATTATGTCCTCTAACGGCGGCAATTGTTATCTCCGGTTTTTCTAGCTTTGCCAATGCTCAATTAGGACAAAACTTAGCTGTTGATATTCGTTCACTGGCGATGGGGAATGCTGTAACAGCGGATCCTCCTGGAATTAGTGCAGTTCATTTTAACCCTGCGGCCTTAGCAAAAATTGATGGGCTACAAACCGATGTGCAGGGGATTTTGGCTAACTTTGATATCCAGCGTGAATTTTCAGCTCCTCCTGGCTATAACATTTTTGGTTATTCAGATGACCCTCTCGTTTGTAATGATGGTCCAGAAGTTTCTGCTAATATTTGTACAGATTTCAAAGGAACAGTTCATGGCGATGTCGAGTACGCAAGCCTATATGTACCTATTCTTAAAAAAATGGTTGATCTCGGAGCAGGGTATCCATTAGTTGCCCCTACAGCCGGAATTGCCTATAAGCCACCTGGTTCAAAAGTTACCTATGCAACAGCAATATATGCGCCGTTAGTGGCAGGGTTTGGCGCAGAGAATGGTAATCCGGGTAATTACATGGGGCAGCAAGTTGCAGTAGAGCGAATCACTTATTTATCCCCCTCTTTTGGCTATCAAGTAAATGACCATTTATCAATTGGCGCTTCTGTCGGGATGTCTTACAACGCAATTGCACTGAAAACCGATCTACGTTTTCCGAATGAAATGATTGGTGTATTGCGCATGGTAGATGAAGTGGTATGTGCACCCTTTAAAAATAATAGGGACATGATTACGGACTTATTATTATTTGGTATGTGTAATGCCCAAGAGGGTATGAATCCATTTAATAAAATGGGAGCGTTACAGGTTTCATTAGAACAATCATTGAGTCCAAGTTATAACCTAGGCTTACTCTGGGAACCAACAGATGATTTTGGGTTTGGTATGGTTTATCAAAGTGCTGCTAAAATGCGCTTAAAAGGCAAGTACATGATTGATAATGCCAAGGCGCCTCAAGAACTGATCAATGCTATCAATACATCACCTTCCGGTCAGATTTTAGGTGCAATTCTTGGATTACCAGGCTATATACCTAATGTTGAGTCTGGCTTGGTCGCGATGGATCTGGAATACCCTGCACATTTCCAGGCGGGGATTAAGTATAAAATATTACCAGATTTACAAGTTAACTTTGATGTAGGATGGACCGATTATTCTGCTTGGGACAAGTTTAAATTCGAATTTGATCGCCAAATTTCGCTATTAAAAGTGGCCAAACTTTTATCTAATGATGTTACTGATAACTCATTGGCACTGCCATTAAAATTTACTTCACCGTGGAGTTGGGGGATTGGTCTTGAATATTCAGCAACTGATCGTTTGAAATTGAGAGCAGGTTACGAGCCGCGTGCCAGTTCGATCCCTGATGATAAACGTAATACCATGGTTCCAATCAATAATGCGCAATTATTTGGTCTTGGGGTGGGATATCGTTTTGATGCGGATACTGATCTTGATCTTTCAGTGGGTTTCTTACGTAGTCGTGACAATATTCCAGCTTGTACAAGTACATTAACCAATAAGTGTGGTGTCGATAATATTTTATTAAACCCTTATTCTGGTTTAGATGTAAAAACGAATACAAAAGTTACAGTACTTGGTTTGAGCTATAGAACAAAATGGTAAAACAATATAAAAGGATGTTTCGACCTAAATTTGCTATTTCGGCTTTATGCATTGCAATAGCAAGTATTTCTGTATCTTATGCAGATGGTTTCTATACAATCATTGATCCAGATGGTCGACCAATGATTGTACCCAGTAAAAAAGTCGAACAGAAACAATCAAATATTAGAGTGGAAGCACCGAAACAAGTTGTACAGCCGAGTGTAGATGCTAAACCTGTTCAAGAAGCACCTAAAGAAAATATTCAAAATTCAAGAGTGCCTAAAAAGTTTGAACCACACGTTAGTAAAAAATTAAATTCAGAGCGTCCTGTAACGGTTAGTGAAGCTCAGAAGAATGAAGTTAAAAAACAAAGTAGTACTATTAAAGAACAAAGTACTCCAGTTAAAAGTCCCCCATCTGTACCAAGCACTTCACAAACTGTTTCAACTCAAAATTCGCCAAATGATCCATCTAAATTTACGAGTATTGATGGCGTAGAGTATGTAAATAATGAGTATTTAGAAGATCAAGAATTTAATCTTGAAGGAAAAAAACGCTTTTATGTGATGCCCGATGGTTTAGGGCGAACAGAGTTTATTGAACGTAAAAAGGGGGTCAGTAAATCCACCTTAGAACAACTCTTCAATAAACAATCTCAAGATGATCAAGCAGCAATTATTTTAGCGCCAACTTATATACGACTATCTCAAAAAGACCTAGAAACGACTTTTGAACAAGATAAGTGTTTTGTTCAAGGCTACAAAAAGTCAATCAAAGTACTTGGTGATAAAAAAGACGTAAATTTATGGCCTCGAAAGCCATTAAAAGAAAAGTTTGAATATGAGTTGGTAAAATTAGATCCATCTGTACAACATTTACAGCTGATGTCTTTTGCAGCGAGTAATTCGACACCTCTATATTATTGGCCTTTAGCTATATTTTTAGATGAGAAGGGCTGTATTTTAGAGGGTGCAAGTGGTTTCAAGAGCAAGTCTTATCCTTCTACAATATTACAACATGCATCGATTCAAGGTACTTTAAAAGTACCACCTCATGCACGTTATATGATGTTAACTCCTTTATCTTCCTCTGTAGATGTAGAGGAACATGAATTATCTAATCAGGGACAGATTCAAATTTCGGTATTACGCTAAAAATTAAGTAAGAATGGGTAGAGTATCTAATGAATAAAAAATTATTATGGCCTTTTGCATTAACCACATTAGCAATGATGCTGAATGGTTGTGGTGGTGGTAGCTCAACCATTAATGAAGACCCTACAAGTGGTTCCGGCAGTTCAAATGCAAATGGAAGTTGTGCTGCATCAAGTGATGGTTGTTTACAGTTTTCACTCGATTATCCTGTTGCGGGGCTTAATTTTACCTGTAGTAGTACTGCAAATCAGAGCTTTGTTACTAAAGCATCAGGCAATAGTATAGTTGGTACATGTAAAGTTGGTGATACAGCGAACTTCTTTTTACAAGGAACTCAAACTAAAACGAAAATTGATTTGGGCTCTATCAATTTAGATAATATTTCAAAAATTAAATTAATTGTTCCGCCACGTTTGAAAGTAATGGATATGGCTACGGCTTTAACAGGGGTAGCACCAGTTTCATTGACTCAAGATGATCCGACCATTCGTGTAGCGATGGCATTAGTTAAACTCTTTCAAAGCGTTGGTTTAGAACGTGGCGACAATGTTGTTGGAGATATACAACCTACACTATTTACTGAGGATAAGAAAAACACTTTAAATGTTGTACTTCAAAATGTTACTGCTGCTGAATGGAAAAGTGGTGCATACGCTGGTATTTTGAAACCTTGGTTAGATGTTAGTCAAATTGATGATTCTCAAGCTTTTGCTTTAGTAACTCAATTGGCTCATTTAAGTTTAGTGGGTTTATATCAGTCGGATTACTTGACGCTAGCTCAACCTAATTTAGTCTCTGAGAATTTTTATGGATGTAATTTAGCGAATTTAGCGGATTGTCCAAAAAATGCAGCCAATACCCAACACGTGATAGGTAATTTATTCTTACTTTCAGATCGCCAAGGCTATACATTTGGTTATGGTTACTCAACAGTTACAGCCGTAATGGAAGTATTAACTAAGGCTAAACCAGCTCAACTTACTGCAAATGCTCAAACAACATGGCTTGATCCATTACAGACTGAGATTAAATCAACACAACCATTCCATTTAAAAGCTTCAGCTAATAGTGATGAGGATTTACTGATTTATCAAGGTAAATTATTAAATGATTCATTTATTGCTGGTCGAGAAAGTTTGTATTTAGGCGCGACAAATAGTAAAACACCAAATCCTCAACAGTATGCGCTTTGGCGTCAAAGTATAGGCAATCAAAACTATAATGGTTCTCTAGATATATATAAAGTGACTCCAGCAAGTTATCTTGCAAAAGATATCTTTAGAACTTCTAAAAATGTGAGCGCTGGACAAACTTATATTTTCCCGTTATATGGTACTTTAAATATTAAATTTGATACCGCTGGAATTTCACCAATCGATTTAGGTATTGTGATTGATGAAAATGGTGATATTCGTACTGATATTAAACCTAATGCAACAGCAACGGATATGTCTGGTCAGTGCGGTGTGGTTTCAGATAATACTTTAATTGATAATAATGGCGTTCAACAGTACCGCATAGGAACAACAGGTGGTACTGAGTCTGCTTCAAATGATAAATCAATTACAGTAAAAATGATTTTTGCTGAACCTAAATTAGGTAATCTAAATGGTATTTTGGCTGGGTTAAACTCGAATGTTGTGCAAAGTACTTCTGCTACTGGTAGTCAGGCGTTAATTGTAAGTGGGGCAAAAATTAACGTTGCTAACTTATTACAAGGGCAGGTAAATGGCATTAACCTTACAACTTATGATAACAAGACAGTCTCATGGTTAAACCCATATGCCTTCTATCAACGAGTCTATAATAATATTAAAGATGTGAGCCCTGCTCCTACAGAAGATGATAAAGCTTTAGCTCAGAGAATGAGTGGAACGATAACAATTCGGACGGCTGATTGTTATCAAATTAAGACAAAATAAAAAATATAAAAAAAGACCGCAAAAGCGGACAAAATTAGATCAACCGTTTATTCTCTAGACAAAAGCTATGAAAAAAGAACGTTTTGGCGTTCTTTTTTTACGCATATTGAATATTTTATTACCTGATTTTTTATTGAGCTTTACTAAAAAATAACCTGTGCAAAAAACGAGATGGAGCTGTGTAAAACCTTTTATGGATAGATGAGTAGAAAACTGTAAAAGTGTCATGAAAAGTAAAGCTAAATTTGCTTTAATAAGTTTTTAGTAAGAGATCTTGATAATTAATGTCGGTAAAAATTTTAGCGGTAGATATGGATGGGACTTTTCTTAATTCTAAGAAGCAGTACAACAAAGCACGTTTTTTAAAACAGTATGAACAATTAAAACAAAATAATATTCATTTTGTGGTGGCCAGCGGTAACCAACTCGCAAAGCTTGTGACCTATTTTCCAGAAATTAATCATGAAATTGCTTTCATTGCAGAAAATGGGGCACATGTTGTCGATGCAGGGCAAGAAATTGCTTTTGCCCATTTAAGCAAAGAACAGTTTGGTAAGATTCTAAAAGCGATTGACTCTGTGTATACCTCGACTATGGTGATCTGTGGAAAACAGAGCGCTTATGTACATAGGAGTATGAATGCAGAGGACTACGCTAAAGTTGCTCGATATTTTGAGAAGCTGACAGTTATCGATGACTTTTATACGTTAGATGATCTGGTGTGTAAAATTACTTTTACTGCTCAGGAAAACGAAAGTTTTGCAATTTTTGAACATTTTCAGAAGCAAAGTTTTGTGGCAGATAAAATATTGGTTCCTGTTTCAAGTGGTTTTGGTTTTATCGATTTGATACTTCCGGACCAACATAAAGCACATGGTTTGAAGCTATTATTGCAAAAATGGCAGATTGAAGCTAATCAAGTGGTTGCGATTGGCGATAACAATAATGATATTCAGATGATTAAAGCAGTTGGTTATGGGTTTGCGGTTGAAAATGCTATTGAAGCTTTAAAAGCAGTAGCACCTTATACAACGGTAAGTAATGAACGAGAAGGTGTATTAGAAGTGATTGATTTAATTCTTCAGCATCAAGCTCCGTTTGCTTAATGACCATAAAAACAATCAATTAAGATGTAAAATTGTATCTGTTTTAAAACTTGGTTATGCTTATATCCCATAGGTAAATGGATTGCTCAAGGCAATAAATGATGACGCTGCAACACTTACGCAAGTATGCTTGGTTTGTGTTCCTAATGACTTTGGTCATTGGGTGGAGTGGCGTGTCTGTTGCTCAGATGCCTATGCAGCATGATCTTCATACAATGCCATGCCATAGTCAACAAATGACACATCACACTATGCATGTTCAAGCTGATGATCAGGCGATATGTCATCAATCTATGGTTAAAGTTTCTCATCAACATGGTGAACACTGCCAAGACTGTAACCCAGTCCATTGCCAAATGGTGAATCTGGCTTTACAGCAAGCTGTACCAGATATTGAAACATCATTTATTCCTATTTCATCTCAATTTAGTAGTATTTATCAGGCTCAACATTTAGCCGGATACTGGCAAGAAATCTTACGTCCTCCAAAAGCTTAATCCTTTCTTACTTATTTTTTAGTTCAAAGGATTACAGCAATGTCTCATAAAACAATTAGCAGCCTCGTCGCTGTATTTGGTCTATTGATTTCACCATGGACCCTCGCGGCAATTAAGGAATATCACCTTAATATTAATGAACAACAGGTCAATGTTACGGGTCAGCCGCTCAAGCGAATTACCGTAAATGGCAAGTTTACAGCACCACTCCTTGAGTTTGAGGAAGGAGATGAGGCTGTTATTCATGTTCATAACCAATTAAAGAATCAAGATACCTCTTTACACTGGCATGGCTTATTACTACCTGGGTTAATGGATGGTGTACCGGGTTTCAATGGTTTTAAAGGAATCGCGCCAAACAGAGATTTTGTTTACCGTTTTAAAGTGAAACAAAATGGCACATATTGGTATCACGCCCATAGTAAAGGCCAAGAGCAAGATGGTTTATATGGCCCGCTCGTGATTTATCCAAAAGGAAAAATACCCGTAGCTGCTCATGAAAAAACTGACCGTGATTATGTGGTGATGCTTTCAGATTTTCATAACTCTTCTAGCGATAGCATTATGAAGAATTTGAAGAAATCTGCTGAGTATTATCAAAACCGCCGTGAAACTGTATCTGATGTTTGGAAGCAAGTTAAAGCACAAGGCTTAAAGGCAACTTGGCAAGATCGTTCGATGTGGAATCAGATGCGGATGTTAAAAACAGATATGTCTGATGTGACGGGTTATACCTTCTTAGTTAACGGCAAGACACCAGAGCAAAACTGGACAGCTAATTTTAAAGCTGGCGATAAGGTTCGATTACGATTTATTAATGCTTCAGCAATGTCATTTTTTGATGTCAGAATTCCAAACTTAAAAATGACTGTCGTGAGTGCAGACGGACAGCCAGTTAAGCCTGTAGTAATTGACGAGTTTCGTATTGGCACAGCGGAAACTTACGATGTCATTGTAGAACCTAAACAGCCAAATTATCAGATTGAAGCAGAGTCTATTGACCGTAGTGGTTTCGCTATTGGCACTTTGCACAATGAAAATACGCAGGTTGTTGGGCCAATTCAAATGCCACAGCCGCGCCCACGTGCTTTATTAACCATGGACGATATGGGTATGAGTCATGGTGAAGGAAGTGATGAACATGCTGGCCATCAAATGAATATGCAACATGACATGTCATCAATGCCTGTAATGAAAAAAGAGGCGGTTCAAGATAGTGCTAACCATCATCATGCAATGATGAACATGGATCATGACATGAAAAATATGTCATCTGACGAACATGATCACTCTATGATGCACATGAAGCATGATATGTCGGCCATGCCTGAAATGAAAAAAGAAGAGGGCCAGACTAATCATGATCACACAATGATGAACATGGGCCACGACATGAAAAATATGTCATCTAGCCAACATGATCATCCTATGATGCAAATGAAGCATGACATGTCAGCGATGCCTGAAATGAAGCATGATATGCAGGCAATGTCAGCTAGCGAGCATGATCACGCCATGATGAATATGAAGCATGAGATGCCGACTCAATCTGAGAATAAGTTCAAAAAAGATGAGCCAGTTTATGGTTGGGCAAATGCTTCAACACCAGCAGGTATGAAAGCGCTGCAATATAGTGATTTGCAATCTTTAACACCTCAGCCAGACACACGTGCGCCAGAACGAGAGCTTGTTATTCGTTTAGGCGGTAACATGGAGCGTTATATCTGGACCATTAATGGCAAGAAATTTAACGAAGCTGAGCCGTTACAAGTTAAATATGGCGAACGTATTCGTTTGAAGTTCGTGAATGACAGCATGATGGCCCATCCAATGCATTTACATGGCATGTTCATGCAATTGGAAAATGGTCAGCAAGCTGAAAACTTACCAAATAAACATACCGTTATTGTTCCACCAGGAAAGACAGTTACTGCGTTATTAACAGCCGATGCTTTAGGAGAATGGGCGATTCATTGCCATCTGCTTTATCACATGAGTGCAGGGATGATGAATAAGTTGATTGTGGCTCAAGTGAATGATGGAGCAGTAGATGCATCTCAAGCACCTGTTCAATCTGAAAATGAAAAAGGAGCTAGTCATGCGCATCACTAAGTTATTTTCTCAAATGATATGTTGCGGTGTTTTCTCTGGTGTATCGGTTCTTGCTTTGGCACAAGAACCCTTAACACATGATCATTTACGCGAACATGGTGGACAGATCTATCAGGCAACAAAAATTGATACTGGTTGGACTCAAAATGAAGAGGGAGAAGGCAGTTTTTCTTCTGAATTAGAAAGTTGGGTGGGAACTGATGAAAATAAATTGTTCATTAAAGCCCATGTTGAAAAAGCTGAGTCGGAAGATGCTAATTACGGTGGTTCAGTACTTTACAGTCGAAATGTAGCTGATTATTGGGATGTACAGGCTGGGGTAAACTACGAGCGTTTACAGCGGGAAGATGAAAAGCAAGATCGCTGGGCTGGTGTAGTGGGCTTACACGGCATGGCACCTTACTTTTTTGAAACTGATACCTATCTTTATGCAGGTGAAGATCAGTTATGGAAGTTAAGTTTAGAAACGGAAAGAGACTTACTCTTTACCCAAAAGTTGATTGGTAAGCCCTATTTAAAAGCAAATGTTGTTTTGCAAGATGAATCTCGCTATGCCAGTAAAACGGGATTATCGAGTTTGCAGGCAGGTTTTCAAACCCGTTATGAAATCAATAAAAAGGTCATGCCATTTGTTGATGTCGGTTATGGTTATGAAAAAGGTCTAAAACAAACTGCTTGGCAAACTGGAACAGACTCTGAACATGGTTGGTATTATGGTGTAGGGTTAACACTTAAGTTTTAATTGCCGAACAAAAATTAAGCTTAATGACATGCCATTGGTTTATACTGATGGCATTGTTTTTTGTGTCAGTTATGGTGCAAAGATGGCTTTAGAAAAACAAGAGAATCAAATAAATGTAAATAAAAGCTGTGGGTGCTCAAGCGTAGCAACTCAGGACTATTCTATGCCGAGTGAACCTATGGCGAATAAAATCCAATGGGTGAGTTATTACCATATTCCTCACATGGATTGCGCAGCAGAAGAGCAAATGGTGCGAATGGCTTTAGCACCTTATGCTGAACATATTCAAGAACTTGAATTTGATTTACCTACTCGTCATTTAGCGGTATATCACAGTACAGCAGCTGAAAAAATTACCCAAAGCCTGCAACGCCTAGGTTTAGGGGCTGAGTTACAGCAAACGCAGCCACACTATGAACCCGTTGAAAAGCCTAAAAAGGTACGTGCTAGTTCTTCAAACCATGCAGCACAAAAACAGGTTTTACAATGGTTGTTACTCATTAATTCTGTGATGTTTTTCATCGAATTTATGGCAGGCATTATTGCGTCATCAACAGGATTAATTGCTGACTCACTTGATATGTTCGCCGATGCGGCAATTTATGGAATTGCTTTATTTGTGGTAGGTAAAAACCTCAATGCTCAATTAAAGGCTGCACATATTTCCGGATGGTTTCAGTTTGGCTTAGCCATGATTGTGTTAGTTGATGTACTACGTCGTTTTATATACGGCAGTGAACCTGTTTCAATTCTCATGATTTTAATTGGTGGTTTAGCGCTTGCAGCCAATGTTAGTTGTCTTTATTTAATGAGAGATCATAAGGAGAGTGGGGCACACATGAAGGCGAGTTATATATTCTCTGCCAATGATGTCATCGTAAATTTAGGTGTCATTATTGCGGGAATATTGGTTGCAATCACAGGCTCTCGTTATCCTGATCTCATAATTGGGCTAATTATTGTTTTGTTTGTTTTAAATGGTGCACGGAAAATCTTACAACTCAAAAATGAATAAGATTTATAGATTAAAGATGAACTTGAGTTCGGGTTTGCCTACATTTTTTATTTTAAAGTAAACTGAGTCTTCACATAAGGAGGAACGACCTCCCCCATAATGGGTAATCATGTCAGGACGACCTGACACTATAAAAATTAGTGAATGTTATGGCTTGGGCTATTTTAATTTTAGCAGGTGTATTTGAAATCATTTGGGCATATTCTATGAAAATGTCTGAAGGTTTTACACGTTTAACCCCTAGTATTATTACCGTAGTTTTTATGATTTTGAGTGTAGTTCTGCTTTCAATATCAATGAAAACTCTACCCCTGGGTACTGCTTATACGGTTTGGACAGGCATAGGTGCAATTGGATCATTTTTAGTGGGTATATTTTTTCTTCATGAACCTATTGGTGCGATGAGAATGATTGCCGCTGTACTGATTGTATCGGGACTGGTTCTAATGAAAATTTCGTCTCCATCTTAAAAGGATAAAGTATGTTGCTGTCTTATAAGTATATCAATTCGCCTGTTGGGCAATTAAAGCTAGTTGCGAATGAAAATGCTTTGGTGGCAGTACTTTGGGACAATCAAAATCCAAAACGTGTTCGACTGGCAGAGCTGGTCGAACAAACTGAGCATCCAATTTTATTAAAAACTGAGCAACAGTTAAAAGAATACTTTGAAGGTACGCGCCGTGAGTTTACATTGCCATTAGATTTTGAAGGTACAGCATTTCAAAAGCAGGTATGGGCGGCATTACTCAGCATTCCCTATGGTGAAACAAGAAGTTATAAAGAAGTCGCTGTTCAAATTGGCAATGAAAAAGCAGTACGAGCAGTAGGTGCTGCCAACGGTAAAAACCCGATTTCAATTATTGCACCTTGTCACCGAGTCATTGGGGCAGGCGGCGCCTTGGTCGGTTTTGCGGGTGGTCTTGATAAGAAAGATATTTTATTAAAATTAGAGCAACAATAAGCTATTTTTAGCGCTCGATTTTTTCAGGCTTTTCTAATAAGCTGTCAACACTGATATTTCATGTAAAGCATGTTTTATTACATCGCTATTTTCTGAAATATTAATCTTTTCATAACAAACTCTGGATGTTCTAAAAATGGCTGTCGGCGACGTAACAATGCCACAAATGCATGTGGTAAAAGGTGTAAAAATTGGCTCAACAGAAGCATATGTACGTTACCAAAACCGACGAGATTTAGTCATTTTTGAGTTTGCAGAAGGTTCAAACGTTGCTGGGGTATTTACCCAAAATGCATTCTGTGCTGCACCTGTTCATGTATCGAAAGCTCATCTTGCACAAGGCAATCCTCGTTATTTAGTAATTAATACAGGTAATGCCAATGCGGGTACTGGACCTACAGGCTTAAAAAATGCCCAAGACACTTGCGCGAAGTTAGCTGAGCTTGCTGGTGTGAACAGTTTTGAAGTACTTCCGTTTTCTACAGGTGTGATTGGTGAGCAGCTTCCAATGGAGCGTTTACTTGCTGGTCTTCAGCCTGCATTAAATAGCGTACAAGAGGCTGCTTGGAATGATGCTGCAACTGGCATTATGACGACAGACACTGTGCCTAAAGGTGCATCTGAACAATTTGAACTTGATGGCATTACTTATACCATGACAGGTATTAGTAAAGGCGCTGGCATGATCCGTCCTAATATGGCAACCATGTTGAGCTTTGTTGCTACAGATGCGCCTATTAGCCGCGATTTAGTCCAAAAGCTATTAAAGACCACAGTTGAGCATTCATTTAACCGTATTACCATTGATGGTGATACTTCAACAAATGACTCTTGTATTTTTGTGGCAACTGGTCAGGCAGGTGGCACTGAAATTACATCAGACAGTGATCCACGCTACGCAAAAGTATTAGAAGTGCTTGCTCGTGTCATGAACCGTTTAGCGCAGTTAATTATTCGTGATGGCGAAGGTGCAACTAAGTTTATTACTGTTGCGGTAGAGGGCGGTGGTAACATTCAGGAATGTTGTGACATTGCGTATAGCATTGCGCATTCTCCACTCGTTAAAACTGCACTTTTTGCATCTGACCCGAACTGGGGACGTATTTTAGCGGCAATTGGCTATGCTGGAGTGAAAGACTTAGACGTGTCTAAAATTCAGGTATGGCTAGACGACGTACAAATCTGTAAAGATGGTGGTGCAGCAGAGGACTATACTGAAGAAGCGGGCGCACGTGTTATGGCACAAACCGAAATTACCATTCGTGTTGACTTAGGTCGGGGACAAGCCAAAGACACAGTCTATACATGCGATTTATCTTACGACTATGTCAAGATTAATGCAGATTACCGTTCGTAAATATTCAGTTATAATCAAGCCTCGACAAAGAGGCTTTTTTATTAGCCCCAACTTTTGATATTAAATGATTCAATCCGTAAATCATTTAAGCAGTAACGTTATATGCGAGCAGGTATGCCAGCATGAAGGATAGAGAAGACGTTTTATGAGTGATGCGACTTTAATTGCCAACGATGCAAAAAACATTGTACAAGCGCATTTAGACCGTTTAGGTGAGCCAAAAGACAATCGCTTAAGTGAAGAAGCAAAACAACAAAAGTTTGCACAGATCGAAGCAGAGCTCAAAAAACGTGATGCTGTCCTTGTTGCTCATTACTATTGCGACCCTGAAGTACAAGAGCTTGCTGAAAAAACAGGTGGATGTGTTTCTGATTCTTTAGAAATGGCCCGTTTTGGACGCGATCATGCTGCCTCAACATTAGTCGTTGCTGGTGTTAAATTTATGGGGGAGACAGCTAAAATTCTGTCTCCTGAAAAAACAATTTTAATGCCGACACTTGAAGCGACCTGCTCACTCGACTTGGGCTGTCCAGTTGATGAGTTCACAGCATTTTGTGATCAACACCCTGACCATACTGTAGTTGTTTATGCAAACACATCGGCTGCTGTTAAAGCACGTGCAGATTGGGTCGTAACTTCAAGCTGTGCTGTTGAAATTGTTGAGCACCTAGACAGTTTAGGTGAAAAAATTATTTGGGCACCAGATCAGCATTTAGGTCGCTATATTCAAAAGAAAACTGGTGCAGATATGTTGCTTTGGGATGGCGCATGTATTGTACATGAAGAATTCCGTGCACGTGGCATTGCCAACATGAAAGCACTGTACCCAGATGCGGCTGTATTGGTACATCCAGAGTCACCAGAGTCGGTTGTAGACATTGCAGATGCGGTAGGTAGTACCTCTCAACTGATTAAAGCTGCACAGACTTTGCCAAATGAAAGACTCATTGTGGCAACTGACCGTGGTATTTTCTACAAAATGCAGCAAGCGGTACCGAATAAGATTTTGGTTGAAGCGCCAACAGCAGGTGAGGGGGCAACTTGTCGTTCATGTGCTCACTGTCCGTGGATGGCAATGAATGAACTCGATGGAATTTTAGAAGTTTTACAAAAAGGTGATCAGGAAATACACGTTGATCCAGCGCTAGCTGAACGTGCCAAAATGCCTTTAGATCGAATGTTAGCCTTTAGTGCATCGTTAAAACGTTAAAAAACCTCAAAATGCTTGTTAAATATACATTTGATAAGGATTTTTAACTTTTTTTGAGAATAGGTGTTGACGTCTGAGGGCGTCACGCCTAGAATGCACACCGTACCGCACGATGTGCGATACAGCAAAAGCTGAGATAGATCGGAGCATAGCACAGCCTGGTAGTGCACCTGGTTTGGGACCAGGGGGTCGTAGGTTCGAATCCTACTGCTCCGACCACTTAAAATAATATTTTAAGATCGGCGAAGTATCGCATGATAAGCATCATCGGTTAAGCGCCTGTAGCTCAGTTGGATAGAGCATCCGCCTTCTAAGCGGATGGTCACAGGTTCGAATCCTGTCAGGCGCGCCATTTGGTAGCTTGGTACATAGAACTTATTTGATGGTGGATGTAGCTCAGTTGGTAGAGCCCTGGATTGTGATTCCAGTTGTCGCGGGTTCGAATCCCGTCATTCACCCCAATAGATCGGAGCATAGCACAGCCTGGTAGTGCACCTGGTTTGGGACCAGGGGGTCGTAGGTTCGAATCCTACTGCTCCGACCATATTTTAAAAGCGTTTAAGCTTTAAAAAAATATCCCAAAGATTAAAAAGGATTTCTTCTTGTCATATCGATAGAAGGAATTTTTTTGTTTTCTAGTTCGTAATTTTAATTCAATCGCACTCCAATATTTGAACGTGTTTATATAAGCTATTGATATTTCTGTCTTAATTCATGTTTTTCTTGATCTGATAGAAATGCGATTTTTAGGCCATTTTCTTGAGCTGTATAAATTTGCTCAGGGCTTAAACCAGCTAATGGGGCAGCAGTTAAATATTCATGTTGTATTTCTATGCCTTCTACAGCAGGGTCATCTGTATTAATGGTGGCAAGTACACCATGTTCTAAAAAAGTCTTTAATGGGTGTTCTGCTAAAGACAGTACTGTGTTGGTTTGAATGTTTGAAGTGAGGCAAGACTCAATACCAATCTCATGTTTAGCTAAATAATCTAAAAGTTTTAAATCTTGAACTGCTTTAACGCCATGTCCAATTCGTTCGGCACCTAATTCTTCAATGGCTTGCCAAATACTTTCTGGGCCGGCAGCTTCACCTGCATGTACCGTAATATGCCAACCTGCATCACGGGCTTTTTTAAAGTGATCAATAAATAAATTGCCCGGAAAACCAAGCTCATCTCCAGCAAGATCCAACGCTTTAATATCATTTTTATGGGCAAGTAGGGCATTTAATTCTTTTTCGCAAGCTTCCTGACCAAAAGTACGGCTCATAATGCCAATTAAATTCGCTTTTACTCCGTAAGCTTGACTACCTTCTTTGACTCCAGCAATAACCGCTTCAACTACGCCTTCAAGTGGGAGTTGATGGGTCATACCCATGTAACCTGGTGAAAAACGCAGTTCTACATAATCTAGGCCTTGTTGTGCTGCATCTTGCATATTTTCAAAAGCAATACGCTTACAGGCATCTAAACTGGCTAATACTTTTACGCCCCAATCTAGCTTCGATAAAAAACTTAATAAGTCTGGTTGGTTATCCATCACTTGTACGTGTGGTCGTAAAGATTCAATGTCGTAAGCAGGTAAATCTAAATGGTATTGTTGCCCCAACTCTAAAATGGTTTGAATGCGGATGTTGCCATCAAGGTGGCGGTGTATATCTGTAAGTGGAAGCGTTTTTGTAATCATAGACTTCTTCTTATCTGTTGCTATGAATTCATCATGCCTGTTTAATTGCGCTGATAAAAGTTTGGATTTGCTATGTTTTTGTGAAAAGCGTTGAGTTGAGTTTTTTGAACTTACTATATTTGTATAAGTTTTAATTTTGATGACATTGTTCTGGCCTAAGAAGATAACGCAGTCTGTGTAAGATACAAGCACCAAGATTTTTATTGTTTTTAATTTCGCTGAGCCTATTTTTTGTTGACTCTTCAAGAGTGGATTGGCTGAAGAATGGTCATTGGTATTTTGGCTTTTACTTGTAAATATGAATAAAGGCTTGCTAAAGACCAAACTGATAAAGCGATTAATTTATCTGTAGAAATCTATTTCTGGCAAGTAAATGAAAAAGAAGAAATAGGAAGCACTCAAATGAAGTCGGTACTTTGTCATCAAGCAAAACTACAAGTGGTGGACCAACCAAAATTAACCCCTGCAAAAGGACAAGTTTTATTGGAAGTGGTGCGATGCGGGATCTGTGGTTCAGATTTACATATGCAGCACCACTGTGACCACATGCATGATTTGGCTGCACGTGTAGGGTTTAATGGTTTAGCTAAGTCTACAGATCCGTTTGTACTTGGACACGAGTTTTGCGGCAAGGTTTTAGACTACGGCCCCAAAACACGTCATAAATTTAAAGCCGACACACTCGTTTGTGCAATGCCGCTTTTAAATGTAGATCAACATGGTTATTTATCTACAGGGCTTTCCCCAAATGCTTCAGGTGGTTATGCCGAGCAAGTATTGGCTCAATCAAGCTTGATGTTTGAAGTACCCAATGGTCTAGATGCAGATAGTGCTGCCATGACTGAGCCTATGGCGGTTGCATTGCATGCTGTTCGCCGTAGCCGTGTGAAAACTAGTGAACCTGCGATTGTGATTGGCTGTGGTCCTGTCGGGCTAGGTGTCATATTAATGCTTAAAGCAGCTGGGGTTAAAACTGTGGTTGCCAGTGACTTTTCTCCAAACCGTCGTAAGCTTGCCGAGCAATGTGGTGCGGATATTGTGGTAGACCCTAAAGAGACATCACCATTTGCCAACTGGAAAGAGTTTGGTTTGCTTGGCAATGTTTCCGATGCCATTAACATGGGTATGGGGCTGTTTGATAAGTTACAAGCGACACGCTTGCCGTGGTGGCATGGATGGCGCATGATTGATAAATTAGGTGCTCTGCCAAAACGTCCTGTTATTTTTGAGTGTGTGGGCGTACCGGGTGTTTTGCAGCAAATTATTGAAGGTGCACCTTTATTTTCCCGAATTGTTGGGGTGGGCGTCTGCATGCAAAGCGACAAAATCGAACCCGCACTTGCAATTAATAAAGAGTTAGAAATTCAGTTTGTGTTGGGTTATACACCGCTGGAGTTCCGAGATGCGCTACACATGATTGCAGAAGGGAAAGTGAATTGCTCACCGCTCATTACTGGTGTTGTCGGTTTAGAGGGTGTTACCAGTGCATTTGAAGCGTTACGTGATCCTGAACAGCATGCCAAAATCTTGATTGACCCGAAACGTAGCGGTTCAGATATTCAATTGATGAGTCATTAATTCAAAGTCATTTTTGCTTAATTAAAAAGGTTGTGGTCTTATCAATCACAATCTTTTTTTATGCGTATAGATCGCACAAAGTGGCTCAGCTAATTTGTATTGCTCTTTAGTTGTTCTAGTTCTTGGTAAATCCACTCAACAAATTTTTGAATAGTCGGTGAGATGTCTTGGCTTGAGTGAATGAGATAGTACTTTCGGCTGCCTTTTAGTTTTTTATTGGAAACAATCACTAGTTCTTTTTTTTGTAGTTCAGACTCAATCAACATTTGCGGAATTAGAGCCATTCCCATGTCATGACTAGCAGCAACCGCAAGCATTGAAAATAACTCATGGCGTTGTCCATCAAAAGGCTTCGGATGTTGCATGTGATGAGTCAGAAACCATTCTTGCCAAATGCTAGGTCGAGTGGTTTGTTGTAGCAGGGGAATTTTCAGTAAATCTTCTGGGCTTAAATCATAGGTATTTTCATTAATCATCACTGCATCTGGAAAATACTTTTCGATTAGCCTTGGCGAGCACACAGGTACAATTTCTTCATCCATTAAATAATGTGCTTGTATACCAGGCCAGTGGTCAATTTGCTGCTGCGTACCTGCGAAAATCGCAGCGTCAAAAATATTATCGTTAAATAAAAAAGGCTTGGTACTGGTTTCTAAGTGAACCGTAATTTCAGGGTGCTTTTGATTTAAAAGATGAAGCTTGGGTAACAGCCAGCGCGTTGCAAAGGTAGGAACGACACCTAATTTTAATGTTCCACCTAAACCTTTGTGAGAAATCACATCGGCCGTACATTTCTCTAAGCCTAATAAGTAGGGTTTAATGCTTTTAAAATACTGCTGACCAGCAATGGTGAGTTCAACACCATGCCGAGTACGTATAAAGAGTTCAACGCCTAGAAAATCTTCTAATTGTTGAATTTGGCGAGAAACTGCACTTTGGGTAATACATAACTCTTGCGCAGCATAGGTATAACTTAGATGTTTTGCTGCACTTTCAAAGCAAATCAGGCCCTGAATGGACGGGATGCTTCTTCGCATAAATAAATCCTTTTATTTGTCATCATATTTCAAAACAGCATATGACCTAAATGCAGATATCCGAGTTTAGTATAAAAATAAGCCATTTTTAATGAAATACAACCAATTAAATATCTAAATTTAAACCTTCTTATTTTAAATATGCGTAAGTCGCATATCTGCATGAACATTTATCGTTTGATTACTGCATTTTTCACACATAACATTGAGTTAAATAAAGAAGATCAAATCAAGCAGAGGATGCGATGAATCACATGGTGACAACAAAAAAAGCAAAAGTTCAATTTAACTGGCAAGACCCATTTTTAATTGAACAACAGCTTACCGAAGATGAGCGCATGATTCGTGATGCGGCTCATGCCTATTGCCAAGAACGCTTGCAACCCCGTGTACTTGAACAATTCCGTCATGAAACAACAGATCCATCTATTTTTCGTGAAATGGGAGAGCTTGGCTTATT
The DNA here is from genome assembly GCA_019425655.1 of Rhizophagus prolifer. Taxonomy (NCBI): domain Eukaryota; kingdom Fungi; phylum Glomeromycota; class Glomeromycetes; order Glomerales; family Glomeraceae; genus Rhizophagus; species Rhizophagus prolifer. The sequence continues at coordinate 115,606 of NQWY01033936.1, read as the reverse complement.
AGGGCCAACCATCCCTGAGCAATATGGTGGTGCCGGTTTGAACTATGTGAGTTACGGTTTGGTTGCACGTGAAATTGAATATGTGGATTCAGGCTACCGCTCTATGGCGAGTGTGCAAAGCTCATTGGTGATGGTTCCGATTCATGAATTTGGTACCGAAGAGCAAAAGCAAAAGTACTTACCTAAACTAGCTACGGGTGAATACATTGGTTGTTTTGGTTTGACTGAACCTGATCATGGCTCAGACCCGGGCAGTATGATTACCCGTGCTAAAAAAGTTGACGGGGGTTACCGTTTAACTGGCGCAAAAATGTGGATTACCAATAGCCCAATTGCCGATGTATTTGTTGTTTGGGCAAAAGAAGTTTCTGCTGAAGGCAATGTCGGTGATATTCGAGGTTTCATTTTAGAAAAGGGCTGGGAAGGCCTATCTGCACCAGCAATTCATGGCAAGGTCGGTTTACGTGCATCGATTACAGGTGAAATTGTAATGGATAACGTATTTGTACCTGAAGAAAATGCGTTCCCTGAAATTCGAGGTTTGAAAGGCCCATTTACCTGTTTGAATAGCGCTCGTTATGGCATCGCATGGGGTGCAATGGGGGCTGCCGAGTTTTGTTGGCATACCGCACATCAATACACCATGGACCGCAAACAATTTGGTCGTCCGTTGGCTGCAAATCAATTAATCCAAAAGAAACTGGCAGATATGCAAACTGAAATTGCGTTGGGTTTGCAAGTGGCACTACGTTTTGGTCGTATGAAAGATGAAGGCATTGCCTCAGTTGAAGGCACATCTCTAATTAAGCGCAACAATTGTGGAAAGGCGCTTGATATTGCTCGTATGGCACGTGACATGATGGGTGGAAACGGTATTAGTGACGAGTTTGGCGTAGCACGTCATTTGGTCAATCTTGAAGTTGTGAACACCTATGAAGGTACACATGATGTTCATGCTCTTATTTTAGGTCGCGCACAAACAGGCATCGCGGCATTTAGTAACTAACTCATTAATTTTTAAAAGATAGAGGTGTTCTTTCGAGAGCACCTTTAGGGATTTTTACGCAAAAATTTATGGAAAATGACAAGATTCATCGTAAGGATACTCATGTAAAGATACGCCTCTGTGTACTTAAAACCAAATGTAAGATGATGAAAATATAGAAGATTAAGTCATACAGAAAACATAAGTAAGCTATCGATGACTCATTTGGGAAAATGAGGAACTAAAGATGAACAATGACGTTCAAGTAATATCGAAAGAATTAAGAAATACATTTCCAAGTAACCTTGGAACATACGAAAGGATTGGACCAAATACATGGAAATGGGCATTGTTATTTGCCTATTTTGCGATGGTGGTCGATGGCATTGATATTATGCTGCTGTCTTATAGCTTGACCAGTTTAAAGGCAGAGTTTGGTTTAAGTACCTTTCAGGCAGGTGCCTTAGGTAGTGCTTCTTTGGCGGGTATGGGTATTGGCGGTATTTTGGGTGGCTGGGCATGTGACAAGTTTGGTCGCGTACGGACCATTGCCAACTCGGTAACCTTCTTTTCTGTAGCGACCTGTTTATTGGGCTTTACGCAAAGCTTCGAGCAATTTATGGCTTTACGTTTTATTGGTGCTTTAGGAATTGGAGCACTCTATATGGCTTGTAATACCTTAATGGCTGAATATGTGCCAACCACGTACCGTACAACGGTATTGGGCACGTTACAGACGGGTCAGACTGTAGGTTATATTGCGGCAACCCTCTTAGCTGGCGCGATTATTCCAGATCATGGCTGGCGCGTTTTGTTCTTCCTGACGGTAGTGCCTGCTTTTGTTAATATTTTCCTACAACGATTTGTGCCAGAGCCAAAATCTTGGCAGCTCACCAAAATTGAAAGCTTACAAGGCAACAGACAACCTAAAGAAATGGTCGTGGCTGAAAAGCCGAAAAGTAGCAGTATCTACAAACAAATCTTTAATAATTTTAAGCACCGTAAAATGTTTTTGTTGTGGATGACCACAGCATTCTTCTTACAGTTTGGTTATTACGGCATTAACAACTGGATGCCAAGCTATTTAGAAACAGAAGTGCATATGAACTTTAAAAACTTAACCAGTTATATGGTGGGTTCATATACAGCAATGATTCTAGGCAAAATTTTAGCGGGTTATCTTGCAGACAAATTTAACCGCCGTGCCGTTTTTGTGTTTGGAACAATAGCCAGCGCCGTGTTCTTGCCAATCATTATTTTCTTCAATACCCCTGACAATATTTTGTATTTATTAATTACCTTTGGCTTTTTATATGGCATTCCATATGGTGTGAACGCGACTTATATGGCTGAAAGTTTTTCAACCGATGTGCGCGGAACGGCTATTGGCGGGGCTTATAACATTGGTCGTGTCGGCGCAGCGATTGCACCAGCCACCATTGGTTTCTTGGCGTCGGGTGGTACGTTTACCATGGCCTTTATTGTGATGGGCGCTGCGTATTTTGTTGCGGGTGTATTGCCGGGCTTATTTATTAAAGATCGTCAGTACGATCCGCAAAAACAATCATAAACAATGACAAGAAGGTGCGTTGAGTACCTTCTAAAAAAGATAAGGGTATCGTTATGGGTGCATTACAAGGAATTCGGGTTTTAGATTTAAGTCGTGTGCTTGCAGGGCCGTGGTGTGGGCAAATCTTGGCAGACCTTGGCGCGGAAGTCATTAAAATTGAACGCCCTCGAGTCGGTGATGACACCCGCATGTGGGGGCCACCCTGGATGCCCGATCAAGATGGAAACATGACCCGTGAATCTGGTTATTTTCAGTGTACTAACCGCAATAAATATTCGGTTGCGGTAGACATAACTACACCCGAAGGTCAGGCCTTAATTTATGAAATTGCCAAGACAGCCGATGTGGTCATTGAAAATTATAAGACAGGGTCTTTGGCTAAATATGGTTTGGACTATGCGTCATTAAGTGAGCTGAACCCGAACATTGTGTATTGTTCGATTACCGGTTTTGGGCAAGATGGCCCACGTGCAGAAGAACCCGGCTATGATTTTATTATTCAGGGTATGTCTGGCTTAATGAGCATTACCGGCGAGCCTGATGATGTTGCCGGCGGTGGTGCACAAAAGGTTGGCGTGGCTGTTGTAGATATTCAAACTGGATTGTACTCTACCATCGCGATTCAGGCTGCCTTGATTGCACGGTCGCACACAGGGCGTGGTCAGTATATTGATATGTCGCTCCTTGATGTACAGGTCGCGGCACTGGCAAATCAGGGGATGAACTATTTAGCTTCAGGTAAAGCCCCGCAGCGCATGGGTAATCAACACCCAAGTATTGTGCCGTATCAAACTTTTAAGGCTAAAGATAAAGAATTTATTATTGCTTGCGGTAACGACAAACAGTTTAAAGATTTGTGTATTGCGATTGGTTATCCAGAGCTACTCGAAAATGAAAAATTTGTGCGTAATCAGGACCGCGTCAAATATCGAGATGAACTGATTCCTTTATTGTCCGAGCACTTTTTGCAGAAAACTGCTAAAGAATGGGTCGATAAGATTCATGCGCTTAAAGTGCCCGTAGGTGTTATCAACTCTATTGAAGATGCTTTGGCTGAGCCACAAATCGTGCATCGTAATTTGGTGGTGAATATTCCTCATCGTTTAAATGAAAACTTCCAAACCATTGGCTCACCAATCAAGTTGTCTGATACTCCAGTTGAATATCATCATGCACCGCCTGAGTTAGGTGAACATACTGCTCAAATCTTATCGAGATTTAAAACAGCAGAAGAGCTAGCTGCGTTAAAAGAGAAAGGTATTATTGATGGAAAAATTGCTTAAGCTATTGCCGTTTTTAATGTGATTCAATTTAAATTAAAACTGTGATTTGACATAAATCACAGTTTTTTTATTAAAAAAATAAGATACTTAATATTTAAAAATAAGCGGCAGTTCTGGTCTGAAATCATGAATCATTCCTTGAGGTTCATGATCAAAACTAATTTCCATTAAATGCTCTGATCCATCAGTCACTTCAAAATTATCAAGTGTATTGAACAGCAACGAAGTAGGGTGCTGTTCAAGGTTCGGAATAGAAACTTTAATTGCGGTGATTTCTGATAAATCTTTGCTATGCACAAGTGGCTGTTGTTTTTCTTTTGCGGCAAGATCTGGTCGTGAAGCAAATGAAAGGAAGAACCACATCGGTTCAGATACCACAGAATCTTTGGCAACATTTACTTCTAAGCTGGTTGGTAAATAGCTTGGCTTGTAAACCCAATTAGGAAATTTTGCGCCGTTATCATCTTTATTTTTAGGGCGAAAACAAATACCAAAAGGGGACGCGATATTATTTTGAGCACTGAGTCGTTCAAAAAGCAGAGTAGGTTTTGTGAGATCACTTGAAGCTTCTTCTGGATTATTTAAAAAAATTAATTCGATAAAGCTATTTTTAAAGAAAAAGCGTCTGTTTTCTGTACCTTGACCCGGGTGCTTGTTGGATGAACCTTCTGTTAGACCGAATTTTTTTAAAGTTTCAGCTTCGGGAGCGCCTGATTGTACACAAATAAAAATATGGTCCACTTCCATTTTAAGTTCTCATACTAATGTTGATGAATATTAAATAATTGATTAATAGAATTTTTCATGTTTGTCGCAAGTGTTTCATCGAAACCATCGACTAAAAAGCGGCTAATTAAGCCTTCAATCACCGTATAGATCAGCTCAGATAAAGCTTCACCATTCGGTATATTGCAGTTTTGTGCAATCAATACTTTAATCCATTGTTTATGAGCTTTAGAAATAGAAATAATGTCTTGATCATCTTGGTTAGATTCAGCGACTGCTCTTACAAATAAACAGCCTTTAAAAAAATCTTGTCTAAACCAATTGGTGTGCCAATCCAGAATTTTATTGATGGCTTCCAACCCTGTTGCATCTCCCACATAGCCCAAAAGGCTTTGCTTAAACCGTTCATCACGAGCAACGAGTACAGACTTAACTAGTTGATTTTTATTTTTATAGTACGTGTACATAGTGGTTTTAGAGCAACCAGATTCATCGCGAATCAAGTCAACGCCAACCCCGACAAAACTATTTTCATTAAATAACTTCTCGGCTGTATCTAATATTTTTAAGGCAGATTTTGACATGTGTCTTTTCCAAAAAATAAAATAGTACAGATCTGTACTATTTGAAATTTTATCTATATGCTTTTTAAAAAGCAATGTCTGTTTAAGGAATAAAACCATGTTCTCGATCTTTTATGGCAAAGAAAAACTGGCTCCATCGCCCACTAAAGTTGATGTTTTAAGAAGCCTTATTGGGGGGACGGTCAGTATTTTTATACTTCTGTGGTTGAGTAAGCTCACACATAATATCTTCATCATGGCGCCGTTTGGTGCGACCTGTGTATTGCTCTATACCGTGTCGCAGTCACCTTTGGCACAGCCGAGAAATATTATATTTGGGCATCTTATTTCGGCTTTTGTGGGTTTGTTTTTTCTAAAATTTGTCGGTGTTTCTATTTTTACAATTGCTTTATCAGTGGGCTGTGCTATTGCACTCATGCAAGTGTTTAAGTGTGTTCATCCACCTGCTGGGGCCAATCCTTTAGTTATTTTGTTGACCGCGAGTAGCATACACTACCAGTGGAGCTTTTTAATTTTCCCTGTTTTGGTCGGTGCAGTGTCTTTAGTTTTGGTGGCGATGCTGATTAATAATATTAAAGCGAGTACCAAGTGGCCGATGTATGGCTTGGGAATTTTAAATAGTAAAAAGTAGGCAAGCTATGAAGTATTTTGAACTTAAAATAATGAAAGTATTCACTACGCCAAGATAGTGAATACTTTTGAATGAAATTATGACTTTTTAGAAATACGTTCTTCGATGGCAAATTTGAGTAAAGACGCGCTGCGGTAAAAACCGTGTGCGAACTTTCCAAATGGCATAGTAATGAAGAATGTCATGACCGTAGCTAAATGGAAAATCAGTAAAAGTGCCATGTAAGGTGTATTGCGAAATGCCATGAGAGCTAAGCCTGAAGCACTGACTAAAATTAAAAGGAAAATAAAGCCTCGATCTACAGGTTTTTGCTCGCGGTCACCATGTAATGGATGGCGTTTAAGATTTAAATAGAGCAAGCCAGATGGCCCGATGACTAAGCCAAACCCACCCAACGTACCCAAAATAACAGGCAAGCTAAAGATAGGGTAAGGGGCATGTAGGTTAAGGAAATAGTGATATAAAGTCGCTACCCCTGTGGCTGCAAAGCAAAGCATAAAGCCATAAAAAGTCAGGTGATGGAACACGCGGCGGATTTGTGTGTAACGGTCATCTTGTTCATTACAGCCTTTGCCATGTCCACCGTCTAAATATTTAAGTGTTAATACATTTTGAGAGGCTTGAATAAGGTCTGGTTTCTCAACTTTGCCGTGAATAACTTTAGACGTCTGTCGCCAGAATTTACTAATTCCAATACCGAGTAAAACAATCGCAACTGTAAAGGTCGCTCCAAACAGTAGCGCTAGAAAGTTATGCGGGAAAATCACATAGAAATTACCTTGATAGCCTGCAAATAGGTCAATGCCCTTGTACCACACCACAGCTAACATGCATAAGAAGAAAATAACTGATAACGCCGAAACAAAAGGAATCCCGACAGACTTATAAAGTCGACCTAAAGGTTGAGGTGTCGCAAACTCTTGGTAAGTTTCCAAACGTACTTGCGCCATTGCTTTTGGAATGTTTACACCAAACTCATGCGGCGGGGCATATTGGCAAGCGTGTAGACAAGCACCACAGTTATGGCAAAGGTTTGCGAGGTAATGAATATCGGCTTGATTAAACTCAAGACGCTTGGTCATGGCCGCAAATACAGCACAAAATGACTCGCAGTAGCGACAAGCATTACAAATTTGTAGGGCTCTTTGAACTTCCTGCTCATGGTCAGAGAGCTGAACAACTGGAATTAGGGCTTTAGTACTAGCATTCATGTTCAACTCCTTGTGAAAGTGCATAGTGGGCTGCATTTTTTCCGGCAATGCGTCCAAAGGTTGTGCCAATCGACATACCAACGCCTGCGGTATAACCCTGACCAAGTACGTTACCTGCCATCATTTCGCCTGCGACAAACAGGTTGCGGCTGGCTTTATCGTTAAAACGTACAGCAACATCGTCTTCAACTTTTAAGCCTAAATAGGTAAAGGTAATGCCGGGTTTAAGTGCATAGGCATAGAACGGTGGCTTGTCGAGAGGAACGGCCCAGTGGGTTTTGTTGGGAACAATATTTTCGGTGGTGCAGTCATCTAAAACGGTATGGTTAAAGGTGCCTTGCACACAGGCTTGATTAAATTCTTCTACGGTGTGGCATAAGGTTTTTGCATCTAGCCCGATTTTTTCGGCTAACTCTTGAATGGTATTTGCTTTTACGCCCGCAAACACAGGTGGCATAAAGCGACCAATGGCTTTTGAGTCGATAATAGAATAGGCAATTTGCTGTGGCTGTTTGGCAACAAGGCGGCCCCAAATCGCATAACGTTTTGGCCAGAAGTCTTCGCCTTCATCGTAAAAACGTTCGGCTTTGTTATTGACCACAATACCCAGTGAAACGCAGTCAATACGGGTACAGATGCCGCCATCATATAACGGTGCGCGTGCATCTACGGCCACACAGTGCGATTGCGATGGGTCACCAATAATATCGGCGCCTTGATCTATCATAAATTTGAGTAAGTTGCCTTGATTAAAACGAGTACCACGAATAATGAAATTATCGGCAGGCCATTCGCCGTTTTCATTTTGTCCCCATGCTTCTCTTAACCATTCTAAATTTGACTCAAAACCACCTGCGGCCAATACACAGCTTTTCGCCTTAAACACACGGCCATCTTCGGCAATTGCAGCTTCAAAATGTCCTTGGTTTAACTTTAGATCTTTAATTTTTGTGTTGTATAAAATTTCGATACCAAGTTCTTGAGCACTACGGTAGTACGCATTAATAAGAGCTTTACCGCCCCCCATAAAAAAGGCATTGGTACGTGCAACATGCAAAGCACCTGAGAGCGGTGGCTGAAAATTTACGCCATGTTTACGCATCCAGTCGCGACAGGTCGCCGTGCTACGAATGACCAGACGGGCTAAATGTTCATTGGTTTTTCCGGCAGTGACTTTAAGTAGGTCTTGCCAATATTCTTCTTCAGGATAGGCATCGACTAATACATCTTGAGGAGCATCATGCATGCAGCGAAGGTTACGGGTGTGTTGTGAGTTACCACCACGCCATTCTTTAGGTGCTGCTTCTATGACAAGCACAGAAGCGCCGCTTTCTTTTGCCGTGAGCGCGGCGCACAGTGCGGCATTCCCACCACCAATTACAATCACATCATGCATGGATTTCTCCCTTTCTCAGCTAAGGCTAATGTAGCTTTAAAAGGGAAGAGGAAGTGAGAGGCTAAACTTGAATGGGTGTTTAGTAAAAATAAACACTAAGCGCTTAAGTGTTTATGAGTTCCGCACCGGGCCAGCGCTTTTCATTAATTAAGTTAGCCACACAAGCACGAATCACTACTTTGGTGGCTAAAGTAGCAGGTGAGAGTTCTTCTTCAGACAAACTAATCAAATAGTTGATGCGTTCAATGGCAGGTTCTACAACGCGTAGCAAACATAAGTCTTGCCGTGAGTTTAACGATGCACCCGCAGGCTGGATGGTTGCCATTTCGAGTTGGCTAATGCTTTCCATTAACAAGTGCAGCCCATCAATTTCATAGGCCACTTTAAGTTGATGAATTTTCTGTTCGAGCAACAAGCGCAGCCCATGTCGTTGACTCGGTAAAATCAGCGGAAGTTCTTTTAGCTGTGTATGCGTAATGGTTTGAGTGTCGATACAGCTTTCAAGGTGGTACTGACTCAGTACTTCTTTAGGCGAGATTAAAAACATTTGCTCTTTGACTAAAGGCTGTATGGCCCACTGTGGGTCGACATCGTCACTAAAGATGATGGCAACATCGAGCTGTCTTGCATTGACTAATGCTTTGAGGTCACCCGATAACCCTTCAAGGAGACGGACTTTAATGTCAGGGTAGCGGTTTCTCATGAGTTTTAAAAAGTGCGTGCCAATAACCGACGCGACACTTGGCGAAAAACCGACGGTAACATGACCACTTAAACGTGAAGAATGTGCAGAATCTACAGCATGGTCTAAGTGCCTAAGTGCCAGTTGAACCTGTTGAAAAAAAGCTAAACCCGCAGGGGTAGGAACTGTACCCAAAGCAGTACGTTGTAAAAGGCGAATAGAAAGCTCGCTTTCTAATTTTGAGATTTGCTGACTTAATGCAGAAGTTCCAATATCGAGATTTTTTGCAGCTTTACCCAAGCTTCCTGACTCGATCACTGCAATAAAATATTTTAATTGTTTGAGTTCCACGGCAAATACTACATTGTCCTTTGTTCATTATTCTACACTGGTTTGTTGCTATACATTTTGTTCTATTGTGCTGAGTAAACCGCTCAAAGAGTAAAGGCAACATCCTCTCAAAATGCTGCCTTTTAGAGCTTTTATTGTTTAACCTGCTCAAGACCCTGTTCTTCAATAATTTGTGTCGCTTGAGGCGATTTCACAAATTGAATAAGTTCTTTTGCGACTTTTGCATGTTCAGAGTTTTTACCAATGCCCGCTGCAAATACAGTGACTTTTTGGTAAGGCGCAGGAATTGGGCCGACTAAATCAACTTGACCATATTGGCCAGTAAAAGGTTTGATTTCACTAATTTGCTGGAAACCAATATCAAACTGACCTTCAGCAATACGTTTTGCCACGCGGTCACCGACCACTTTTTCTGCTTTACCAGCAATCACTTTGTACTCGACAGGTGGAAAGCTTGGGAAAACATCTTTTTCAAGATGTGTACCGCTCGCACTTGCCGAATAGCCGATGTGCTTAGCATTTAATAAAACTTTTTCAAACTTTGCCGCAGAGCTAATGTCTGGCTTTGGCGCACCTTTAGGTACAGCCATGCCGATGCTTGAATTGACTAAAGCGCTTTGTGAATTTGGGTCGACATAACCTTTTTCTGCAAGCTTACTGAGTTCAGGAGCAGCCAAGACCACCATGTCAAAACGTTCACCACGATCGAGACGGTTTGGAATTGCAGTTGGCGATGCACCCATAGATGAACCAGATGAGAGGTGAACTGTATGACCAGTTTGCTTTTCAAATATTGGAATGAGTTTTTCCATAGATGAATAGAAACCGCCAGAGCTAATCACTTCGAGCGTATCTGCGTTAGCAAGGGTTGAGCCTAAGCTTGCACCAGCTAGGCAGATGGTCATGAAGATAGGGGACTTTTTCATAGTATCTCGCTTTAATGACAGGAGAGCACAGTACGGCTGCAACATGCGCCGTACTGTTCATTAAAATTTCAGGTTAAGTAGTTAGTTGTTTTAAGCGCTAACCTTTGCAGGTTCAGCAATCGCGTCAGATTTGTTCTGCTTAGAACCGCGACATAGATATAAACTTGAGATGAGACTACATACCGCAGCGAGCATCAGCCAGAAAGCTGGTGTGCTTGCATTGCCTGTATTTTCCACAAGGTAAGTACATGCCATTGGCGTCATACCACCAAAAATAGCGGCTGCAAGACTGAACGCTAAAGAGAAGCCAACGGTACGAACACGTTTTGGCATTACTTCGGCAAGCGTTGCCACCATAGTCCCGTTGTACATACCAAAGAAGAACGAGAAGTAAGCAAGCGTGATCAGTAAGTTTGAAAAACTAATGTCGCTCACTAACCAGCTCAAAACTGGATAACTGGTAAAGATCGCAAGTGTCGTAATACCCACTAACACTGGACGGCGACCAATTTTGTCTGAAAGTAAGCCACCCATTGGTAACCAGAAGAAATTCGATAAACCCACAAATACGGTTGCTAAAAGGCTGTCTGTGACCGACATTTCTAAAGTACGTTTTGCATATACTGTGGTGTAAACCGTAATGAAATAGAACGTGGTTGTGGTCATGGCACTCATCATCATACCTGCAAGTACAATGCGCCAGTTGCTCGCCAGTGTGCTGAAAATTTCCTTGGTTGAAGGATGAGTTTTTTGCGCTTTAAATGCTTCAGTTTCCTCTAAAGTACGGCGGAATAAGAAGATTAAAGGAATGATCAAACAACCAATTAAGAACGGAATACGCCAGCCCCATTCACTCACTTGTGCATGAGTTAAAACGGTGTTGAGCCAATAACCAAATAACGCAGCAAACACCACCGCAATTTGTTGACTACCAGACTGCCAGCTTGTGATAAATCCACGGTTTTTATCGGTTGCAATTTCTGCAAGATAAATAGACACACCGCCAGATTCAACACCTGCCGAGAAGCCCTGTAACAGACGTCCAATGACCACCAAAATTGGGGCCATAATACCGATGGTGTCATAACCCGGTACAAAGGTAATTAAGATCGTACCAATAGCCATGAGGCTTAAAGTCACAATTAAACCCTTACGGCGACCGATTCTGTCGACATAAGCACCCAAGAAAATAGCGCCGAGAGGACGCATAAGAAAGCCCGCAGCAAACACGGTAAATGTCATCATTAAAGAGACATATTCATTTTCAGAGTGGAAAAATTTTGCTGCGATATAAGTGGCATAGAAACCAAAAAGAAAAAAATCGTACTGTTCTAAAAAGTTGCCACTTGTTACATTTAATATTTTTTTAAAAGTAGCCCTACGGTTATTAACGACATCCATTGGAGACCTCCTTGGCCTGACAAAATGGAAACATTCACGATCTTCAAAGTTTGGACGTAAATTGATTCAATCAATAAACCTAAATAGGAAATGGGTTAGAGATGAGATTTAAAGGTGTCCTTGGTAGAAAATGTGATGCCTTGTTTCCAGTTAAAACTACACATCTATATTTCGATAAACAGAAAACCACTTATCATTCGTATAAAAATGTAATCTTAAAAAGCAGGGAGGAGTGAGAGGCGAAAATTAATTAGGTATTTAGAAAAATTAATGACCCTTTAAACAATAATTTCAGAACATGGCCAAATTTGGTTTTGAATCAACTCTTTCACACATGCCTTAATGGCTGACTTGGCAGCAAGTGCAGCGGGTGATAATTCTTCTTCGGCAAGGCTCACTAAGTAGTTAATTCTTTCCACTTCTGGGTCAATCACCTTAAGCAATTGCAGCTTATGTTTGTACTCTTGCAAGCAAGCACTTCCGGGACGAACACTAGCAAGGTCAAGGTGAATCAGACTGTCCATAAGTAAGTGTAAGCCATCAATTTCATAGACGACATTAAGCTGTCCAATCTTGTGTTCAAGCAGTTTTCGTAAGCTATGACGCTGACGTGGCAACACTAACGGAATATCGCCAATTTGCTGAGACTGAATAATACCGCTTTTAATGCAATCGGCTAGACCATATTTTTCGAGCACTTCTTTGCGCGCCATTAAATACATTTGCTCGCGTACCAAGGGCTGTATCGACCACTGCTTATCAATCTCATTAGTAAAAATAATGGCGATATCAAGCTGACGCGAGTTAATGTATTGAATGAGATTACCTGACAGGGTTTCCACAATCTCTAAGCGAATGTCTGGATAGCGTTCAGACATTAGTTTCATTAAAGGGATACCGATTAAAGCGGTAATGGTCGGTGGAAAACCAAGGCTGACATGACCAGACAACCGTGCCGAATGCGCAGCATCTATGGCAAAATTTACCTGACGCAAAATAAGTTGCGAGTGCTTTAAAAAGGCAAGGCCAGCAGGTGTTGGGGTCACGCCAAAAGCATTACGCTGTAATAAGCGAATGCTTAGCTCTTGTTCGAGCTTACTAATTTGCTGACTAATCGCCGAAGCACCGACATCGAGTTTTTGGGCAGCTTTACCAATACTGCCCGATTCAACGACTGTCAAAAAATACTTTATTTGCTTGATTTCCATAATAAATGTATTCGCTCATCATCCTTGATTTATAGAGATATGAAGGATTGGGAAATCTATCATGTATTTTTATATTAACAGCAATGCATTAAAAAGGTTCTGAAAAATTAAGCGGCTCTACTGAAACTTGGTAAAAAGCAGAACTACACCCAATACACATAAAATAGAGCCAATCACCTTATTAATTTGCACCTGCTTGGCTAACATTTTTTGTCTCAGTATCATTGAAGAGAAAAGCACAGCCACCAGTGAAAACCATACAAAATGAGCAAATGACATAAAAAGGCCATAAGCTATAAGAACGCTTTCAGGTGTAGTTAAACTCACAATTTGCGTATAGGTGCTAATCACAAATAGTGTGGTTTTAGGGTTCAGGGCGTTGGTAAAAAAGCCGTATTTTATAGCTTGAAAACTGCCTATAGCGTTTGAAGCAACAGCGTCTGAAACAGGTTTTTGCGTAAAGGTTTTATAGCCAATATAGATCAGGTAAAGTGCGCCAATGTACTTCACAATATTCAAAATTTGCGGCGTATAAGCCATCACAAAGGCAACGGCGACTAACGTATAGGTCACATGCACCAACACGCCAAGCGATATGCCGAGTGAAGTGAACACACCTACTTTTCTGCCGTATAAGTAACTATTTTTAGTCACAATCGCGAAGTCAGCGCCGGGGCTTACCACCGCCAAAATCGTGATGAGAATAACCGCAATAAACTCTGCCATTATCGTGTGCCCTCGCTGAAAACAAGGGAGTTCATCTGTACTTTTTGGAATGTATGTAAGAGAGCGAAAACACTACTTAAAATTGCTATTCTTTTTGTAAAAGATGCTGGGGCTTCAGGTTTTCGAAGATAGATATCGATATTCAATATGTTTTTCATCATCTAAAATGGGGTTTAATCAAGATGATTTTTATTTTGAACAGAAACTTAAAAATAAAAATCGATAAAAACGACTACATATCTATGAGTTTTTGGAATGATCGAAAGAATATCGCTGAATTCACTAAAATTTTTCTACTTTGTGGCGAAGTATGGCAGCGTGACTTTAGCTGCAAGGAAATTATTTGTCACGCAAAGTGCGGTCAGTAAACAGATTTATAATTTAGAAGAAGCTTTAAATACCACTTTGTTTGACCGGAAAAATAAAACACTTGTGATGACCGAGCAGGGTGAAATTTTACTGAGTTGTTGCCATCAAGTTTTTGGTCAACTCGATGAATGTTTAATAGAGCTCAGCCAACCCAAAATTCACAACAAGCAACTGGTCTTGTCGTGTGAACCGACTCTTTCCATGAAATGGCTCATACCACGGCTCTCAAAATTTAAAAAGCTCGGGCATGATTTTGAGGTTGTGCTACTCACAGCAGGCGGCGTGGTCGACTTTGAAAAAGATAATATTGATATCGCGATTCGCCGAAATGATTTTGATTGGGGAGAGCATATTTATAGCGAAAAGATTGCCGATGAATATATTGCTCTAGTTCAACCAACCAAGCTATCGGAAACTAACGATGTACTCATTTCGACCTCTAGACCAAATTTTTTCAAAAGCATGAGTCGTATTGCTGAGTTAAAGCAGTGTTTAAAAGGCTACACCAAAGTTGAACTCGAGCATTTTTATCTATGTTTAGAAGGCTGTTTGGCGGGACTCGGCGCGACGGTCATCTCAATTTATATGATTGAAAAAGAGCTTGAGTGGAACGCAATACAGAAAATTTCACCAATCGTTCAAGATAATTCAGCCTATTTTTTACTTTCTCATAGTGCTTTTGAGAAAGATCCACGCAAAACCATATTTTTAGAATGGCTAAAAGCAGAGATGAGTGAGATTCAACATAAATTACTTTAGGTTGAGCAGTTTTATTTAAATATAAAATGTTTAAGTAATTGAAAATAATGACGAACTATTAAATTTATAGGCATTAAAAATAGAGAGCCGTATGTTTCGTTTGTGCTGTCTAAAAACCCCTAAGATGAAAAATATTTAACTTCCTACTTATTTATTAAACTCTAAACATGAATTTTACTCAGTTTTGAATGAGACTAAATCATTTTTATTCATGTTGTGATTGCGGTATAAATCTATCCATGCTCTGAAGCGCTCCAGTAATTCACTTTTGATAAGACCATAAGGCACAAAACTGACAAGTCTGGAAAGTTTAAAAAGAGCAAAAAGTTTTTATTTAGGTTTTATCTCAGAAATTAGGGTACTGATCA
Organism: Rhizophagus prolifer; assembly: GCA_019425655.1. Classification (NCBI taxonomy): domain Eukaryota; kingdom Fungi; phylum Glomeromycota; class Glomeromycetes; order Glomerales; family Glomeraceae; genus Rhizophagus; species Rhizophagus prolifer. Next base: position 100,430 of record NQWY01033936.1, on the reverse strand, counting down.
CAATGAGTAAAGAATTTACATTTACGATTAAGAGTATTTGTTTCGATGAGAACTATCGTCCAGCAGACAATACACGTATTACAACCAACTTTGCTAACTTGGCAAGAGGGATGAGCCGCGAAGAGAATTTGCGCAATACATTGCAGATGATCGACAATCGTTTCAATGCCTTAGCTCATTGGGACAACCCTAAAGGTGACCGCTATGGCGTTGAACTTGAAATCATTTCAGTTGAAATGAATATTGATGCCGAAAACCGTACTAGCGGGCTTCCTCTCATCGAAATATTGAAAACCAATATTGTTGATAAGAAAACCAATGAACGCATTGAAGGTATTGTAGGTAACAACTTCTCGTCTTATGTACGTGACTATGACTTTAGTGTGTTGTTGCTAGATCACAACAAAAACAAGTCGACTTTTAGCACGCCAGAAAAGTTTGGTGAATTGCACGGCAACTTGTTTAAGAGCTTTATTAACTCTGAAACTTACAAAGCCAACTTTAAAAAGGCACCTGTGATTTGCCTAAGCGTTTCGACGACTAAAGAGTACCACCGTACTGAAAATGAACATCCTGTTTTGGGTGTGGAATACAAGCAAGAAGACTATTCATTAACCGATGAATATTTCCAAAAAATGGGCTTAAAAGTTCGCTACTTCATGCCGCCAAATAGCGTTGCGCCGTTAGCGTTCTATTTTACTGGTGATTTGTTGAGTGATTACACCAACCTTGAGTTGATTAGTACCATTAGTACGATGGAAACCTTCCAAAAGATTTACCGTCCTGAAATTTACAACGCAAATTCAGTGGCTGGAAAATCTTATCAACCAAGTTTGAAACACGAAGATTATTCACTTACTCGAATTGTGTATGACCGTGAAGAACGTAGCCGTTTGGCTATAGAGCAGGGGAAGTTTGTTGAAGAGCAATTTATCAAACCATACCAAGCGATTCTTGAGCAGTGGTCTGCGAATTACGCTCCTAATTAATCAACATACGGGTCATTTAACATGAAAAAATTACTACCGACTTCAACTGCCGGCAGCTTACCTAAACCGTCTTGGCTTGCAGAACCTGAAAAGCTTTGGTCGCCGTGGAAACTCGAAAACGAAGGTCTGCTTGAAGGTAAAAAAGACGCGTTACGTTTAGCGTTGCACGAACAGCGTCTTGCTGGCATAGACATTGTGAGCGATGGTGAACAAACTCGCCAACACTTTGTGACTACGTTTATTGAACATTTAAATGGCGTAGATTTTGAGAAGCGCGAAACTGTTCGTATTCGTGACCGTTACGATGCAAGCGTACCGTCTGTGGTTGGTGCGGTGTCTCGTCAAAAGCCTGTGTTTGTTGAAGATGCGAAGTTTTTACGTCAACAAACTGATCAACCTATTAAATGGGCATTACCTGGCCCAATGACTATGATTGATACGCTTTACGATGGTCACTACAAGAGCCGTGAAAAACTTGCTTGGGAATTTGCTAAAATCTTGAACCAAGAAGCGCGTGAGTTAGAAGCTGCTGGTGTAGACATCATTCAGTTTGACGAACCTGCATTTAACGTATTCTTTGACGAAGTAAATGACTGGGGCGTTGCGACTTTAGAGCGTGCAATTGAAGGTTTAAAATGTGAAACTGCGGTTCACATTTGCTATGGTTACGGCATTAAAGCTAACACTGACTGGAAAAAGACACTCGGTTCGGAATGGCGCCAGTACGAAGAAGCTTTCCCGAAACTGCAAAAATCTAACATCGATATTATCTCGTTAGAATGTCACAACTCACATGTGCCTATCAATTTACTCGAACTCATTCGCGGTAAAAAAGTCATGGTTGGCGCGATTGATGTTGCATCTAACCAAATTGAAACACCAGAAGAAGTGGCAAACACACTTCGTAAAGCGCTTCAGTTTGTAGATGCGGACAAGCTTTACCCTTGCACAAACTGTGGTATGGCACCTCTTTCACGTGAAGTGGCACGTGGCAAGTTAAATGCTTTAACGGCAGGTGCAGAAATTGTTCGCCGAGAACTCACTGGTTATGATCTTACTGCTTAATACTTACCAATAAGTGGTATAAAGGGTTATTTTTTTGATGGTAGTTGATAATCAATCAAGTAACCCTCATTTTACTTACCACATGTCGCTCTAATCAGAACGCATGTCGATAGTACCTTCCTGATGGAGTTGGGCGGTATAGCAAACACACAGGACAAGGTACGGTTCAATTTAGGAATAATGTCATGGTTCAAGCAACAGACTTTAGAAATGCAATGTCTTTACTCACAAGTGCGGTTAGCGTTGTGACCACGGCAGGCATGTCTGGCCGTTTTGGATTTACTGCCTCTGCTGTTTGTAGTGTGACTGACACACCACCGACATTATTGGTGTGTATGAACCAATCTGCGAGTTCGCATGCACATTTCCTAGATAACAAAATCTTAACTGTGAATGTTTTAGGTGCGCATCACGAACATATTTCAAAAGCATTTTCATCTAAACTCACACCAGAAGAACGCTTTAAACATGGCGCATGGATTGAGTTAGAAACGGGTTCACCTGTGTTGGATGATGCTTTAGTAAGTTTCGATTGTGAGATTGAGCAAATTCAACAAGTCGGTACACATACGATTTTTATATGTCCGATTGTGGCGATTAAACAAAGCCAGCACGATCAAAGCTTGGTTTATTTTAACCGTGCTTATCACCAAGTGGGGCAGACTGAGATTGTCTAATCCTACTTTTTATAAAATTTAAAATGATCATTTAATAAATCTAAAAAATATTATTAAATTTAATAACTTAAGTTATTTTTTCAATATTGACACAATCAGTCTTCCAAATTATTCTCGTCTGCTTACCGCTATGGTAGGACGAGAGGGAGACGCTTTATGCGTGCTGGTTCTCGAGGCAGTCTGTCAACTTCCTTTCGTTCTACTGCCATTATTTGAAAATGATTGGTGGGAACTTCTCTATTATGGCGAAATGAAAGAAGGACGCCTCGTGCGTACTGGGTACTCGAAGCCAGTCTGTTAACCTTCTTTCGTTTCGCAGCCCTTCTTTAAGAGTGATTGGGCAGGCTTCATTACCATTATGGTGGGGCGAAAGTGGGGACGCCTTTGTGCGTACTGGTTCTTGCACCAGTCTGCTACTCCACTTTTGTCCTGTCACCATTACTTAACAGTGATCAATTAAAATTTAATTAACTTAATCTGTTCCGTATATAGTCAGTAATACACAATGGCTTAAAAATACAATTAAATATAATATCTAAAATAATAATTAAGATAATCTAATGAAAAACAATAAGAAATTTAAATACTTGTCATAAAAGCGACATTGACACATCCAAACTCTCAGATTATGCTTTGCGTGCTGGCCATATTGCCAGCCGGTTTTAGCAGACCGCTTGTAATACCGCATCAGAATTATTCCTTCTGAGGAATAGTCTTGTGTGTAAGCTTCTCGTCTCCTCCCGTAGCGGTAGGACGGGAGTGGGACACCTTCGGGTGTGCTTGTGTATTACCAAGTCTGCTAACCCGCTTCCGTTCTGCCACCATAATTTTAATGTCTGGCAGAACTCCCAAAATTAGGAGTTGGCTATGCACATCCATCATTTATTGGCCTTGAGTGCCAAAAGCTATAACGATACAGCTTAAAAAATTACAGCAGCTTGAACGCCATAGGGTTTTCAGGCTTTACGTCATTTTTACTTAAAACTTAGCAACAACAAAACTTGAGATGTGCCAAGCACTGTCTTGCGGCTTTGCTGTGCCTTTTTTTCTCCCAAAAAGGGCACAGGCTTTTTATCTCATGCAGAAACAACAAGAACTTAAAACGGTAAAACTATGCAAAACTACTTAGAAACCTCTTCCAAAAAATTACTGGCTGTTCAAACCACCATACAACTCATTACAACGCATGGGTTCCACAATGCAGGCATCGACCTGATTGCTAAAGAAACCAAAATCGCCAAAGGTACGCTTTATAACTATTTCCACTCGAAAGAACGCTTAATTGAAATGTGCATCGCCTTTCAAAAAAGCCTGCTGAAAGAAGCAGTACTCTCCATCATTTACTCAAACCGTTACTACACTTCAAAAGACAAACTCAAAGCAATTATTGTCTTACATACCAATTTGAGCAGCCTGTATAACCTTTTACTTAAAGCTATTTTTGAAATAAAACTGCTTTATCCGAAGGCTTACAACATGGCGGTTGAATACCGAAAGTGGCTGCGCCATGAAATTTTTGACCTGATTTTTAGCGGAGAAACTCGCGAGCCAAAATTTGATGCCAATATGGTGGTCAACCTGATCGATGGTTTGCTGCTACAGGTTTTAAGCTCTAACAGTTTGGATGAGCGGGATGAGGTGTTGGAGTGGTTTTGGGGGAGGGGGAACTGAGGGATGAGTTGAAAAAAGAAAGAGGTTATTTGTGGTGAATAAGTGTCTTGAGCGATTAGGAGAATATAATATGCTAATTAAAATTTAAAAAAGACATCTTCTTATGATGTTTGTGAAAATATAATTTGGTCTATGCTCTTTGTTTCTTAGAAATAACTTGATCTTCTTTATAGGGTAGGGGGTATGTAGGTGAGTATTAGTATCCGGATATTAAAAGCTAAGCATGGGGACAGTATTTTCATAAGCTATTGCACTGATGAGTCCGTGTTTAATATTTTAATAGATGGAGGACCTAGTGCCACGTTCAAATCGGGGCCATCTGATAGGATAAAAGGAGATCTTTGCCTATTACTTGATGAGCTTAAGAATAAAGGTGAGTTGATAGATTTATTGATATTAACACATATTGATGATGATCATATTGCTGGATTACTCAAAGCATTTAAAGCACAAGACTACTTACAGAAAATGGTTAAATCGGTTTGGTTTAATTCATCAAAACTAATTACTGACCATTTTAATGAAAAAGAAATTCCCCAAAATAATATTTATATTAATAGTATCTCTCCTACCACCAGTGTGCAGCAGGGCAAAAATCTAGAAACCTTATTAGAGGAAATCGGATGTAAAAGAGCTTCCTTAATTATTGCTGGACAGGTTATTGATATAGGTCCTTTTAAATTCAGAATACTCTCCCCCAATGAAGAAAAATTACGTAAACTTTTATGCATTTGGCCAGTAGATGAAAGTAGTGCAGTGACAGCAAGCGCTAATACTGATTATTCATTAACACTTAAAAAAATTTTAGAAAATGATAGATTTATCAAGGATATATCAATAGCGAATGGAAGTTCTATAGCTTTTATTTTAGAGGTAGATAGTAGAAAGCTGCTATTTTTAGGAGATTCACATGAGGATGTTGTAATTAGAGAATTAGCTGCACTTGGTTATAGTAGTAATAATAAGTTAGAAGTAGATTTTGTAAAAATATCTCATCATGGTAGTCAATATAATACGAGTAATAATTTACTCGCTTATATAAAATCAGATAAATTTATTATTTCGACAAATGGGAAAAGGCATGGCCTTCCAGATAAAAGAACAATTGCGAGAATTTTAGAAAATAGTAATGGGAAAATTTGCTTTAATTATGAGTCTGTATGCAAATCAATTTTACTACCTGAAGAAGAAGAGTTTTATAGTCGTTTTGAAGTATTAGATAAGGAAGTTAGGTTTTAAAATGACACTATCTGAAAGTTTAAAAAATACTAGTGTGAAAGTAAATAATGGTAGTGGAGTTGTAGTTAATACAATATCTAAAGAATATTCTTATATTTTAACCTGCGCTCATACTTTAGTTGAAAATGATGCTGAAAATAAAATTACAGATTCAAAAGGAAATAATTTAAAAATATTAAGTATAAATCGTCATCCAAAATATACTGATGATGAAAATTATGATTGTGCCATTATACAAGTTGAATATGTAAGTTGTATCGGACAATTTACATTAGATATAAATTCTTTAGAATACAACGCAAATATGACATTAGTAGGTTATCCAGGAGAGGAAAGACAAACTGATAATTCATTTAAACAATATAATGGAAAAATGGTAAGTAATAATGAAAATTTTATAGTGGTTAATCTTGATGGTTCACCAAGTCATGAAAATATTGAAGGAATGTCAGGCGGTGGGATATACTATATTAAAGAAAATATTCCATATTTAGTTGGTATAGAATATAGAATGGATAATACACCAGAAGATCAACAATATAGTAGAATTAGAGCGCGTGGTTTAAAAATTTTTTTAGAAATTATCACTAGTCAACAGCTAAAACCTATTGCACCACCATTTTTGGAATGTTTCTCAAGATTTAATAAAGATATTTTTAAATTTAATGTAGTAGAACCAAATAATATTAAGAATCTTCAAGTGGCTTTATTACAGGTTGCAGACCGATTAGTTACTAGTGGAATGCCTTCTCCATATGAGTTAATGGAGAAATATAAAAATGATTTACTTATCTCTTATGAGAATCCAAGTGAAATAGAAGAAAGAGACCTTTGGATTGCATACTTTGAATTTTTGATAATATGCGTATTAATTGATGATGCTGAAAAGATAGATCTTGATTATATTAAAGGTTTAGAACGGAAAAGGCGAATTTTGTATTCAAATAGTGATCGTAATTGGATTGGCCGTTTAAGAGAAATACTTACAATAGCTAGAAGAATTCTTGATGAAAGAGGAACACTAGTTATTGTAACACCAGAGAAAGGAGCTGACCTATTACCTGAAGACTTTCAGGTAGATAAAGTAATTCCTAATATTTCAACAGTACCAAATTCTGGTTCATTTATCCAAATAAATAGCCCACAGTCTAATGAAATCTATAAAAGTTTCGTATTACGTCACTATGTACCTCTTACAAAAGAATGTGTAGTGAAAAAAGAAGAGGAGTTTGCCAATTTAAATGGAGCTTCTTTATTGTTGCAATATTTTAGAGATTCATTTAATGAAATTATTAAATAAAAAAACAGATTTAAGTTATTTAAAGTCACAGATTCAAGAAGGTGATTTTGATCTATTTATATCAGATGACCCTCTTAGTTATATGTCATGTTTTGTATGTCGTTTTAAAAATAAAATAACTATAGAAAAAAATTGGGAGACTATACAAAACTTAATATCAGGTTATTATCAACCTACATTTGAACTAGCCAGATGGAATGTATATATAATATTTATTTGTATAGAAGAACTAACGCAATGGGATAAATATTTAATAGAGAATGATACATATACTGCAAGAAAAGTAGTTATTGATAATCTTAAAACTCTTCCAAATATTGAAGAAGTTGAAGAAATACTTGATAATTATCTCTTAGGTGCAGATCTTGAGTTAAACAAGAAAGCTAAACATCATAGTTTTAAAATTAATTCTGATGCACAATTTTTAATTGATTCTATTCCTCTAGAATCTAGTAATGTTGCAAAAAATAAACGTGCTGATCTCATAAAGAAACTAGTAAATCAATTGAGTAACAAATGAAAATTAAGAAAGTAGAAATTCAAGCTTTTCGTGCTTATAAAACCAAGGAAGATGGAACTTTTGATTTCAATCTTTCTAATAATGAACCTTCTAATTTTGTAGGTATTTATGCTCCTAATGGCTTCGGTAAAAGTTCTTTCTATGATGCTGTTGAATGGGGAATTACCAATAATGTTGAACGTATTTCAGGTGAACATAATAAAAAAATTATCGAAACTGCTGCTAGATGTACAAAACAAGAAGGTGTGGGACAAAAAATTCTTCGAAATAAAGATGTTAATAAAAAGCTTTCAACATTCGTTAATATTTCTTCTACCAATCAAATTTTTAATAGAAGCCTTAAAATACCAAGATCAGATTCAAAAGATATACCAAGAAATAAAAAAATTGAAAATCAATATTTTAGTCAGGTAATTCTGAGTCAAGATGCAATAGATAGATTTCTGAAAGAAACAAAACCTGAAGATAGATACTTACAGTTTATGGATTATTTTGGTAAAGATATTGAAGCAGCACGCAAAAAATTAACTATACTTATTAATGATAATAATTCTATTTTACTAAAATTAAAGGCAGATGAGAAAAATTTAAAAGATAATTTAAGTAAACCTGTAGATATGAGTATTCTAGAACAATTTAACTCAATAGTTAAAGAGCTCATTTTAAGAGGTGAAGAAATTAAGTGTATAGAAAATAACTTTTCATTAGATAAAGAATATGAGCTAAATTCTTCTATAATCAAACGTATTAATGAAATATTTTTCAGTTTACAACAAGTAAATGAAAACAAAGAGAAACTATTAAAAATTAAAATGGATATTCCATTTATAAAGAACAATCTTAAATTAATAGAAGAGAAAAATCCAAGATATCATAAAATAAAAAAAGGATACGAGGATTCAATTAAATATCAGGATTTAAATAAATTATATTTAAGATGTCAGGAGGATTTGAAAAATTATTTGCTTGAGTTGGAAAAAATTTATAATATTGAAAAAAATATTCAATTTTATAATGAAACAAAACAAGAGCTTCAATTTTTAGATGAAAAGAAAAAAGAAATTAGTGCAGATAAAGCAATAAGAATAATAAATTTTAATGAAAAAAAAGCATTATTAAAAAACTTTACTGAAGAGATTGATGCTTGTAAAAAGAGAATAGAGTTTTTATACTCAAAAATTAATTCAAGTGATGAGGTTTATAATAATATAATTAATTTAAGTGAATTAGTTGCTAAGAAAAAAGAAGATATTCTACAAAAGGATCATTTAATTAATCATAATAGTGTTTTGCGGGATAAAGATATTGTAAAAATAAAAGAATTAGAAAATTTGAAAATTACACCTGAGTTTGTTTTAAATTTTGATACTAGTCAATTGTTATTTGAAAGTCAAAAAATAGAGAAGCTCAAATTTATTTTTAGTGAAATTTCTAAGTTGGATTTCCAAGAGAAAACTATAGTTGAAACTCAAAGTGCATTAACCCGACAGTTAAATTTACAAGATAAATTAGTGGCAACAGGATTGGAAATTATTAATTTTAGTTTGACAGATTTATGTCCATTGTGTCATATGAAACATGAAACAAATCAAAATTTAAAAGAAGCAATAGTTAACAATAATATTATCTCTACCTTGATTTCTAGTAATTTTGAAAAAATTTCATATTTGTCTCAAAAGAAAAATGAATATAAAGAAGAAATAAATACTATAATTACTGAAGTTAAGGAAACTAGAGATAATTTGATTTTTAATTATCAAAAAAATATTAATTTTTTAACTGAAACAATTGATATTATTAATATTGAGAGAAATGAAATAAACTTGGAAATAAAGAATATTGAACAACAAAAATTTTCATTAGAAGAAAGTGTTTGGTTTTTAGATAAGCATATTTTAGTTGAGAGAAGTGAAGCGGAAATTAATGAAAAAAGAAAAAAATCTTCAGAAATTGATCTCCAAATTTTATCTATTGAAAGAGAATTAAATGAAATTAATAATAGTTTTGTAGAAAAAGATAAGGAAAATCAAATATTAGATAATAAGTTTTTTACCTTAATTTCTGATGTTAGATATAAAAGTGTTCTTGATTTTTCTAGTAGTGAAAATGTTATTGATATCGATTTACTTAAATATTGTAATGACTTGATAAGTCGCATAAAAAATGAAATAGAAAGCAAAAATAATGAAAGTATGCTCTGTCTTGAGACGTTAAAAAATATTCATTCTCAAATGATAAGTGAAGGCACATGGATAAACTTTTCAGAATTGGAAGTTGAAAAAAATAAAATTGAAAAAGATTTTTTAGAATTAAATGCTTCTATTAAAAGCTTTAATGAGGAAATTAGTTTTCTTATTGATGTTCCTAAAAATATTTCTATTGATTCTTTAGAGATAGAAATTTCTAATAGATTTTTAAAGCTTGATAAAAAATTAGATAATTTAAAAACTTTAAATCAAAAATATAATCTTCTTTCGGAATATTTGAAAGGTTTTGAAATATATAGGAAAAGGGTTGTATTAGAAAATGAATTGTTAGTCATAAAAAAAAGCATAGAAGATCATGAACTAGTATGTAAATATTTAGCAAACGAACGAGATGCTATAGTTGATCAAATAAAGGAAAGAGTAAATTCATTTTTCTTTACTGATTTAATTAATGCTATTTATAAAAAAATCGATCCCCATCCTGAATTTAAGCATGTTGACTTTTTGTTAGATATTACTTTGGTTGATAAGCCTGGACTTAATATAGTAATAAAGAATAATGATGGAGAGATAAGCTCACCTATTCTTTATTTTAGTACTGCACAAATGAATATTTTAAGTTTAAGTGTATTTTTGGCAAATGCACTGCATGCAGTTGCCAATTCAATCGATGGATTCTATTAATATATTGTCTACTATTGATTTAATTCGAAGTATAATTATTCGGTTTAATAAACAAATAATTATTTCTACTCATGATAGAAATTTTTTTGAACTTTTAAGAAGAAAGATTCCCAATGAGGTAATGGGTGCGAAATTTATTGAACTCAAAAAATTTGGAGTTGCTGCTCCCGTAACTGATTCATAAGATTTATATTTTTCTTGGAAAATAGGATTTATTACTTTATTTTTTAGTTAGTTTGCTATGTAATAAAATAGTAGGTTTTATATAATTTTGAGCTGAATAATAATATTTTAATAGATAGTCAGGAATATCCGGATATCCCAGGTACAAGTTGAGTTTTCTATATCTCTTAATAAAAAGCTATTTATACTAAATAGCTTTTTATTTAATTATAAATTTTCATAGATTTTATTACTCATAATCATATCATTTGTTAGCTATCTAAGAATAAAAATATTCTCGTAACCTCTATAAAGAACCCTCATACTCCACATACCCATCTTCAATTGCAGGAATAATCTCTACAAACTCAAAGTAGGGCACTGTACAAAATTCAGAGTCTCGAATCGCATCAATCACAAAATAATAATCTTGCAGAGATGTCGTTTCAAACACAGCAATATCACTCGCTTTAGTACTAAACGCTTCAACGTCATACCAGCGAACTTTTACAGTCGAGTACTTCTCAAAAATAGGCTCAAGTTTCTGTGCACTAAACTCAGCCCGCTTTTCACGAGGTAACGCCAACCAAGCAGGTAAAGCTCTTAAATGGATAAAAAAAGTATAGGTTCTAGACATAACCACTCCATGACTGGGCCGAATTGTAGTTCAACTGAAAAGACAGCATTTGCTTGTCATATCAATATGACTCAGTCAGTATATGAGTGATTGCTCACATTAAATACTCGCATTTCGGCCCATGTCAGAAACACTTCCAGACCCACGCAAACGCCCGCGTCAAGCACGCTCAGTGGCTACCTTTGAAGCTATTTTAGAGGCGGCTGCTCGCATTCTGGAGTCTTTAGGCTTTGCTGAATTTAACACAAATGCCGTGGCTGAACTTGCTGGTGTAAGCATTGGCAGCTTATATCAATACTTTCCATCTAAAGACGCTTTAATCGTCGAGTTAATTCGATGTGAGCGCGCCAAGCTTTCAAGCCGTATCGTTAAAGCCATACAGCAACATGAAGCCACAGACTTAAAAGAAAAATTAAAACTCGTGATACATGCCGCTGTGCAACATCAATTGAGCCGTCCGCAGTTAGCACGAACACTAGAGTTTGCTTCTGAAATTATTGGCAAAGACCTTGAAGAAAGTGAACTTCAACACGAGCTTGAAACCATAATTTCTGATCTGTTTATTCGCTCTGGCATTTCACATGCACAAACAGCTGCGCAAGATGTAATTGCTTTAAGTAAAGGAATGATTAACGCGGCAGGTATAGCAGGGGAAAGTGATTTAAATCATTTACAGCAGCGAGTTGAAAAAGCTTTATTTGGTTATTTGGATTTGAGCTAGCGAACATAAGCCAATGTTATAGCGGTACAACCCATGTCATTGTGAAGAAAGAGCATATAGATTTGATAAATTCTTTGGAAGATGCTTTTAGATACTCGAATTACTTAAGTGTATGTATGTAGGATAGGGTATGAGTCATTGTAAGAATAATTTTAGATTAGAGTAGATATTATCTGCTTTAGAATTAATAGAGATTACATGAAATTGTGGAGAGTTGATCAATAATTAATCCCGAAAGGTGGCAAATCATTAAAAAAGCCCAAGTACTATAAGTTGGGCTTTTGTTAAAAAATAAGACTATGATTTATATCAGATAAAAATTACATTTCGCATAAGGCGTATTATATTAATTTTAGATTTTCTTCTTAATTCGAAAGAAAGGTTAAACCCTTTTATTTTTTAACACATATAGTTTTATTTGTATTTTAAAAATATAGATTATCGTTTCAATCGTAGGGGTAGTTTAATTTGCTTAAATTACTCTGTGTAAATTTTATTTACATATACAATGCTCCTTGAACTAGATGCTCTTCCTTTAAATCATCTGTACATGATGTCAATTTATTTGATTCAATCATGTATTTCTTTAAAAACTCAATTTGCTGAGTATCGAGTAAATACTTACAAATATAGCTATCATAAGAATACGAAAGCCAATCATTGACAAATATTAAATAATAATTTTCCTGATCAATATTGAATAACAATTCAGTATGCTGATACTGATCTTTCACTATGAACAAACAAAAATTATCCCACTTCAAGAATTCAGTTCGATAAGGATGGCATTCAAAATATTTAGAAATTTTTTGCCCCTGTATGACTTGAATTTCTGGTAAATACTCAAGCACTCTTCTGATTGAAATTATAGTTGCACTAAAACTTCGTTCTGCCCCAAAACTATGACCCTCGTTAATCCACTCACCTTGAGATAATTCAGCCTCAATAACATAAGATTTTAAAACTTCAGTTGGTCGATCATATAAAGTATTCAGTTCTGAATGTGGAGGGAGCCAAAGCAAATAATATCTCCCATTTTTAGTATGTTGAGCTTCAGAGTCTTGTAAAGAAATTTGGTATCTTTCATCAACTCTAGGCAAAAGCTCATCTAACTTTATGATGGACTCCCAACTTAAATCCCAGTTTGTTCGAGACCAATTGGCAGAAGCAAGTAGTTCAATTTTATTTATATTCATTTTGACCATTTATCAGCAATTGCTTATCCCAGAATTAACTTTAACTTAAATCCCTTACAAACCACTAGCTAGCCAACAAAGGTTCTGTGGCATTAAGGATAAACTGACGAAAACATATTATATCAATCATCTTATCCAAATAATTATTATTTAACATAATGGGCGTTATCTGAAATAATATTTAAAAAGATTTTTAAAATCAGATTGTTAATAATTTTTATCTACTACAAAAAAGCAAATTCCGATTTTGACATAAATCGGCTTTTTTCGAGCAGATTTGATAGTTCTCGCCAATCATTTTGACTAAAAATCACTCTTTATAACTTGAGTGAGATATAACTCGGTTTAACTTAAAATTTCTTTTTGAATTCAAAATTAAAATAAAAGCTAATTTTTATCACAACACATATTCTTGTATTTTTTTGCTATTTACCTTAGCAAAACTATTAAAAAATTATGTAAAACAAGAAAGAATATGGATTGTAAATTTTCTTGTATGTGCCGGTACTTTTAGTACAGGTGTTTTATTAGCTTCTGGTTTTTTTACTATTTTTTTTATAGTGGGGATAGTTGTGATTTATAAACTTAAAATGTGGATCTCTAGGGAAGTGGTTGATCCATTTTTTTCATTATATGCGTATATTTATAAAAATTTTGTTCTTGTCCTTTCCTTAAGTTTGTGTGTGATTGTACTGCTTTGTGCTCTTAACCCCAGTATAGTTTTTACTCCTAGAAAAGAGAGTTTCGTTGTTTATGAGCCTGAATTTCATTTTAAAGATAAACGTATAAGGTCGTTAGTCGTAGAAAGAGATAATAAAAATTTTGTTATTAATTGTGCATATTTTAGAAATGAAAATGGTTCATTTTGTGATTTATATAAACCTAGAAGATTGCTTAAATTAGAAGGAAGTTTTTTTCCTTATCCTTCAATATTTCTTGATGGTAATAAAATTGTAGCTAGTAATGTTCGTTTTGAAGATGAAAAGGGGAGAGTAATTAATTTTTCAACAAGTGACGAGGAAGTTGCTTCTTGGTGGATTTGGGTTATGTTCCCTACCTTATTGATGAGGTATTTAATTTTAATCTGGCTAATGGTAGTTGCTTTAATATTACTTTTAAAAATAATTAAGTATAAGCAAGAAACCTAATTTTTATTTAAAAGTGGCTTTGCTTTCCTGTCGAGTTGAAGGCTAGATGTAAAAGAGGGCTACTATTTAATTTTTAGATTTACTGCAAACTCATTTATTGAGTTTGCAGTAACTCTATCTTGTAAATATTTCTGCAAAAAAGCCTTCTTCAACGACTTATTTTGCTAAGAACTTGGACGGATTCTTAAGGTTTCCAGTCGTGTAATTTACAAATTACCTTTTCTTCAGGTTTCATTTTCTTTATATCTTTTGGATCACCAGAGATAGGTTGGCATAACCGAGTGGATTGTTCATTATCTTGTCCAGTTGTACGACCCCAAACTGTGACTAAACCAGAATTTTGAATTGTTTGATTACAGCCCTCAAGTGCATGGAATGCATGGATGGAATTACGTTCAAAGTAGGTGAGCCACTTCTGGTCAGGATCTTGATTGGAAAACCACTTTTTCCATTTACCTTTTGCCCCATCGATCTGAACGTTCCAGCCTTTTTCACTACGTTTTTGTTTGAATTGGTCGCTATCCCAGTGCATCACCATAAACTTATTTTGATCAATACACTGAGGCTTGGTCAGCGTCATATAAATCTCTTGAGGGTGGTGATAATGGTAGGGGTAGGATGTATTAAATAATTGTACAGTCATACCTATTTCTGCACCTACTTTTTCACCATCAATTTCCTTAATTCGCAAGTTACCCCAAGGCCCCATGACCTCTGCATAAAGATATCCACCACGGAAACGGTCGCTTCCTGCATTTGAGTTTTCTGCGTATAGCGGGATCCAACCTACGGAAGACCAAAGCGTTGGTAGCCCTTTGATGCTGACATCCTTCGTCCAGTGTGCCTTAGTGTCGGTACGTGAAGTAATTGCTAAGAAATTTTCGTTCAATTCTAAGCCTGCTGTGCCAATTGTGCCCCCCATTTTTTTGTAGTAATCGGTTAGTAATGGACGGTTAATCCATTTAGAGGTTGCTGATAAATTTTGTACCTGTGAACTAGGGGTATAGAGTGTGAAATCTTTATAATTCTTTTGTGGGTCGAAACATGCCTTTGCTTTGTCTGGCTCGGCTAATATAGCTCTAAGGTGTTTCGCAACCAGTTCAACATCACGGTATTTCATAATACAACGTGTTTGCGCTTTTCCTGTTTCGGAAGAATATGTTTGGGTCGTTGCTTGCGCTGAGTCTTTGCATTGACCAGTAGGCGTCTCAAGTGCCTTGAGGTATTGGTCTAAATAGACTAGGGACTCGGCCCAGAACTGGTCAACAAGCTTCTGTTCATCGGCAGTCAAGTGTGCAGGTTTTACATCGTCTTGGCATTTGAACTCAGCCGCTTGTGCTTGAAAGCATGCAAACGTAGTTCCAATAACTACCCCTAAAATTCGTTTATTCATGATTTTATCTCTGTTGTTATCGCTAAGTGGAAGAGCTTGATATTTCTACTTAAAGTCTCTAATTTTTTGCACTTTAAAATAATGTAACGAATAAAAAGCTGTGTAAGTTCCTACAGTTGTAACTAACTTTATAGAGTTAGAAAATACTTAAAAATTATCCTAAATATTGAAGTTGAAAATGAAAATCTAAACTTCTAGTAAAGAGCACAAAGCTTAAGTTTAAAATGATTTTCACATTTTATCTTTTTGATTTAAAACAACTAATTAATTTTAAATAAGTCTACATTATACTTTTTTTTAAAAGTTGAAGATCATAAAGTATCTAAAAATTTCGAAAGTCATTGTCAGAAAAAATTATATAAGTTGTTGAAATCAATTTTAATCTAACAAGATTGCTATTTCTAGATGGATGGTCTATTTTATAAATATGAATTATTCGAATTTACCCAAAAGACCACGTGGTCGGCCCACTAAACATGGCATCAACTATGCCGATACGAAAGACGTATTAATACGTCGTGGTATTGAATTGCTTACAGAACGTGGAATGAATGCCATGAGCTTAGATGATCTCATGAAGCCTATTCAAATTCCTAAAGGCTCGTTCTATCATTATTTTGAAAACAAAGAGGCGTTTATTTTAGAAGTCCTAGATGCTTATGAAACTTATTTTGTGAAGCGATTAAATAAGTTTTTAAGTCAACCAGATCTTACACCTCTAGAAAAACTCCAAAATTTTGTAAAAGACGCTGGAGAAAAACTACAGAAATATGATTTTAAGCGAGGTTGTATTCTGGGGAACTTAGGGCAAGAGGTTTCTTATTTAGCCCCTGAAATTATTGCTCGAATAGAAAGTATTTTTCAGGTCTGGCAGAAAATGATTTCTGATTGCTTACGTGAATTTTATTCTGAATACAGCTTAACAGACTGTAATGAAATGGCTTACCAATTTTGGATTGGGTGGGAAGGCGCAGTTCTTAGAGCTCGTTTAATCAAATCTACGAGTCCTCTAGAAGCATTTTATCGCTTGTTTACATTAGGTGTAGAACAACTCAATAGCGTAAAAAGTTAATTAAAAAATAAATGCAGATGTCTGCATTTATTTTTTAATTAATTCTAGACGGTTGGTCTAATTAAATAGAGAGGAAGTTCTATGTATAAAGGTATCGTAATCACTAAAGATGATGCTGGTTATCTGGCAAAGGTTGCTGAGATTAGTCCAAAGCCTTTACAAGAAGGAGAGGTTACAGTTGAAGTAAAATATTCAACATTAAATTATAAAGATGCTTTAGCCATTACTGGGCGCTCTCCCGTAGTGCGTAGTTTTCCATTAACACCAGGTATAGATTTTTCAGGTGTTGTAATTGAATCAAAACATCCAGCATGGAAAAAAGGAGATGAAGTTCTATTAAATGGCTGGGGTGTTGGTGAAAAATATTCTGGCGGATTAGCCGAGCAAGTGACTGTGTCAGGTGATTGGCTTATACAGAAACCTTCTGCTTTTTCTTTTAAAGATACGATGATTATTGGTACAGCAGGTTATACCGCTATGCTGTGTGTCATGGCTTTGCAAAAGCATGGCATCAAACCAAGTGATGGAAAAATTTTAGTAACAGGTGCAAATGGCGGAGTGGGTAGTATTGCCATTATTATTTTGAGTCACCTTGGTTATGAGATTACAGCATCAACTGGTAGACCCCAAGAATCAGAATATTTAACGAGTTTAGGGGCAAGCGAAATTATTGATCGCGCTGAATTATCTTCACAAGGAAAGCCGCTAAATAAGGAAATTTGGGCAGGTGTGATTGATACTGTGGGCAGTCATACTTTAGCCAATGCATGTGCTAGTACAAAATATCGTGGTGCGGTGGCTGCTTGTGGTCTGGCGGGTGGAATGGATTTCCCTGCAACAGTTGCTCCATTTATCCTGAGAGGAATTACGTTGTATGGAATTGATAGTGTTATGGCACCAATCGAGCTAAGAAAAGAAGCTTGGGAGCGTTTAACTACAGAATTAGATAAAACGAAATTGGAGGCAGTAACGACTGAGATTCAGTTAAGTGATGCCTTAAATTTTTCAAATGAAATTTTAGATGGAAAAATAAGAGGTAGAGTTGTTGTAAAGCTCTAAGCCTTCAAAAGAGCTTTAATGACTCCTTGTGTACCTTGGGGTGAAATGATTTAAGTTTATAAAAACAAAAGCCATCCACTGAGATGGCTTTTGTTTAGAATAATTTCAATTGTCGTTTTTCTTTGATAATACTTAAACTTACCAGCTTAATGCACCACCAGTTTGGGAGTTAGATACTGCATTTTAATTAATATTGAATTTAATTAGGATTTTATAAGTTTTACTAATTAATTGCATGTGTGTTACTCATTTAATTAAAATAAATAATGATTATTTAGCAGAAGTAATACAATTGTAGTATTTCGTATTGCCATACCCATTACTATCATTAAGAAATATAACTTTAATTAATATAGATAACATTTAAAAATGCTAGACAAAATTAAATGCGACGCCTTTTCGGCCGTCGTTGAAACAGGAAGTTTCGAAAAAGCTGGTAAAAAATTATGTGTATCTCAGTCAGCGATTTCTCAAAGAGTTCGATTACTAGAGGAAAGATTAGGGAATGTATTATTAGTTAGAGAAAGACCATGTAAACCAACACCATTTGGAGCTGAGTTATTTGCTTATCTTCAGCGAGTGTCTTTATTAGAGAATGTTTTTTTAAAATCGGTCATCGATAATAATAAATTTAAGCCGTTACCCATTGCTGCGAGTATCGGTACCTTTGAATCATTGCTTTTCCCTATATTAGCCAAATACTGTCTGTCTGAGTCTATTACAATAGACGTAAAGATTGATACGCTTTGTAATACCATCGAACTCTTAAAAAGAGGAGAAGTTCAGGCCTGCATTACTTCCGAGTCTGAGATAATAAGAGGTTGTACAAGTGTATATTTAGGTAATATGGTTTATTGCCTAGTTGCCTCAGAGAATTTTATTAATAAATGGTTTAAAAATGGAATTAATAGAGAGAGTCTGCGTTTAGCTCCTTTAGTTTTATTTAATGAAAATGAAAGAATATATTTCGATTTTTTAGAATCTAACTTCGGACTCAAAAAATCAATGATTCCTTTTCATATTATTCCTTCAACTGACTCTTATATTTCTGGGCTTGCTTGTGATATGGGCTACGGAATAATGCCTATATGCAAGATAAATCAGGATTTATCGAATCAGGGCATAAAGGAAATTTCAAAAGAATATAGGATTAAGATTCCATTATACTGGCATCAGCTTTCTTATCTTTCTCCAGCAGTTTCAATAATGAATGATATTATTATTAAGCACTCAACAACAATCTTGGCTACCGTAGGGAATGAAGATGCTTAAGCATGAGGGTCAAAGTCCACTCGAGATATACAACTCTATGATTGATAATGGCGTTGTTCTTGCAGATCCGTCTCAGCGACAAGCTATTGAAACATTAAATGAGATTTGGAATAAAATTGAAAACCAGTCTAGTCATTTCTTCAGTCCCCAGATTAAAGGTCTGTACATGTGGGGAAGTGTAGGAACAGGCAAGACATGGATAATGGATTTATTCTATAACTCTCTTAATTTTAAAAAGAAAATGAGAGTGCATTTTCATCATTTCCTAAAAGATGTTCACAAGCAACTTATTGCCTATCGGGGAAATAAAGATCCTTTAAAGCTGATTGCTAATGACATAGCAAGCAACTATAAGCTCATTTGCTTTGATGAGTTTTTTGTATCAAATGTTGCCGACGCAATGATACTTTCAAATCTATTTAATCTGCTATTTTCAAAGAAAGTGATATTGGTTGCTACCTCGAATATTGATCCGGAAGATCTTTATAAAGATGGTTTAAATCGCGATAGATTTTTAGAGACCATAGATCATATCAATAAGAATTGCACGGTCTTAAAAATCGGTAATCAACTCGATTATAGAACCATTAAAGAAAGCAACGCCAATGACCATTTCTATAGATTTCCATTAAATGAAGAATCAGAACAATGGCTTCATTCGGTTTACCAGCAGCTTACAAATAACCAGAAAGAACTCAAGACGAGCATCATGATCAACCATAGATCAGTCGAGGTTAAATCTTGCTATAAGAATGTGATTTGGTTCGACTTTGAAAACCTTTGCCGAGAAGCCAGAAGCCCAGCTGATTACATTGAGATAGCAACGCAATATGACTATGTGCTTATCAGTGGAATTGGTGATTTAACAGATAGAATTTATGATACCGTGAGACGTTTTATTTATTTGATTGATGAACTTTATGATCAAAAAATCAAACTATACTTTGCTGCTTCACAACCATTAAATCAATTATATAAAGGCGAGAGGCTTAAATTTGAATTTCAAAGAACGTATTCACGGTTACAGGAAATGCAAAGCATAAGTTATAACAAGGAACTTCAGGAGCCTGCTTGAATATATGACTATGCTTTGCATGACTAACACGCAGTTGGATTAAGCAAAAAAGTACGATTTCTCTGGAAATTTTGACTTATATCCATTCTGCAAAAATACTTCTAATGCTTGAATAATGTCTGCTTGTTCCTCGTTACTAATTTCCTTTTTTCTATTGTTTTTAAAGTCTTCAATAATATATTGAATGTCAGCGTTATAGTCCTTAATAAAAATATCTGAACTCAGTCGAGTTTTAGGTTCAATATTGGCAAGTAGTGGTTCTATTTCTTCAATATTTTTAAAAAATTCAATACTAAATTCTCCAATTTGAAGAATGATATAACGGCTTTCAACCTCAATATCTTTATTTGCAAATCTGTGTCTAACATTGGGGGGAATTTGAAAAAAGTTCCCCTGATTAACAATATATTTCTGCTGCAAATCTGGTAACTCAACCTGAATAGCGCCTTTTGAGCAGTACACAAGATCGGGGATATGAGTATGCTTATGAAACGGAAACAGGCTATCTTTTAAATTGCACAGCACTATCCTAATATCGCGGTCATAACAAAACTGATGCATTTCCATTGATCATTTTCCTCGTCCGATTAACTAATTTTATAAAGTTGTTCTGGCGTAAATATGGGTTCACTGAGATGCTTTTGAAACAATTCAACCCAATCAGTCGAGACAGAATCAGCAGCATCAACAATCGCTTTGGAAAAGTTACGTTCATTCTGCCAGTAGCGGGTAAGCACACCAAAAGAGTAAAAATATTCCGAGGGTTTTATAGTCCCTCTACGGTTTTCCATCAGTTTGTAGGTCTCTAAGCCATCCAGCATTAAACCTCCAGTGTTATATTCATCCTCCATATTCGGGACAATATTCTTTTGCTCTAACAATGATTTAACCAATGCTGAGGGATGTTTATAGATATCAAAATCTTGACTGATCGTATTCACCACAAGATCAAAATCAAATGAATGCCCTAGATCATCAGTGAGCTGTACATGGCTATCCATTATTTTTAGAGGTTTACTGTTATAGCCAAGTTTGAGTGATTGAAGTAGACCAGCTTCAAATAGGCATTTCAGCTTTTGTGCATTTTCCAGTGGGATTGGTACGGCAAGGCGAATGAATAAGTGATCAAATTCTTGGTCGTAGCGTTTTTTATCATGACTGCTTAAATAGCGGTAAAACTTCATTCTTCGTACTTTAAGAATGATCATATTAATTAAGTCATTAAGCTCTTGGTGTTCCAGATCATATTTCAACTTTTCATAAGCATTTGCAAATTTCAAGTTACATAAGTCATTGAATGACACTTCACCATTCGTTGCATTTTTAAGCTCAAGATCAAGCAGATGAAGAATATCATCTAGTGATAAAACCTGATTTAAGTGCTGCTGCAACTCAGGGAAAGATTCATGAGTGAAATACTTAAAGTCATAGTTAGGTTTATTGCCTCGTACCGCAGGGAAGTATCCTGAACGACTAACAACATAGGCTTTGAAGTTTTCATCTGTCACGGCCTTCTGATAGCTTGAGAAGGCTCCATTTTCATTTACAAACGATCCTTCGCTAAATAGAGTGATGACCGTATCAACACCACTAGGGCCCATACCACGCACAAGAATATTTGGCTTATGATCTTGTCTCATAATGTCATTAAGTCTGATTAAGACTTTTTGAAAAGGATATGGTTTTACAAATAAACTGTGTTCGGAGTCTAAACGACTTGCAGTCCAGTGTCCGATAGTCAGCAACAGCTTAGAAAACCCTTTTAATTCAATGGTTCGATTTAAGTTTTGATTCTTGATAACTAAATTATAACCGCCTTTAGCCTCATAGCCATCGATAGCTTCATAGCCATTGTAAACTTCAACTTTTATACGATTTAATTTGGCTAATTCTAGGTATTTTTTGAATCTATCATTCAGATAGATACCAAACAAAGCTCTAGGATAAAAGGCATTAGGATTGGGGAAGACCTGTGGTTCACCAGCCAAAGATTTTTTATAAACTAGGTGGGGGTAATGAGTCATCAGATGGTTTTTATTTTCTGCCATCCAATCCACAAAGTCGTTATCCCAAAGCGACATTGAATGGGCAGGGTTATTACACAAATGGCCAGCCAATAATTCGTCTTTGTCGTATGGATTCCCATGTCCAATAGATTCACGCATTTCAACAAGAGTAATAGAGCATGACTTATGATCAATCTCTTGATTTAGTAATTTTTTTACAAAGCTGATGAAGGTACACGTACCTGAGAATCCCATTCCAATGATACAGAACTTTTTCAAAGTAATATCGTCCATAAAAATGTAAATTCAGGAAGTTAAAAATTAACTTCCTGAATAATATGAGTTAGTTCAATTTCTGAAGGGCTTCTTTAATACGTGCTGCGGCTGCCTTTAGAGTCACTGGATCACGTCCACAATTCATGCGAATGTAATGTCGGAGGCTATCGATGTTTTCACCAAAATGCATGCCTCCAATAGAAGCAACTTTTGCTGTTTCCAAAAGATATTGATCGGCTGAATCAAATCCTAGCTTTTGGATTTTGTCGCCATACTTTGACAAGTCCAAGAATAAGAAAAATCCACCTTCAGGCTCAGTCACTTCTAAACCAGTGCAGCTTTTTAAGTCTTCAATGAATGTCTGCATGTTCTGTCTGGCAACTACCGCACGTTTCTTTGCAACGTCATCCATGTATTCTTGCATTGCTTCATGTGTCGCAATTTGGGCATAAGTCGAAGCAAATGAGTTTAAATTCACCTGTACCTTTTCCATAACTTTAATCAGTTTGTCCGAAGCACAAATATATCCAGATCGGTCGCCGTGCATTCCATAGGTTTTACCGGGACCAGTAATATAAATGGTGTAGTCCCACATAGAGTGTGTTTGGTCTTTAAACTGTTGGGTAATATTTGAAATATTTGCAGGCTTAGTATTCAAAATATGTGATTCATACGGACAATCAAAAAGTACATAGATTGGGCTTAGACCTTTTGACAAACGTTCGGCATTGGTAGTCAAAATTACTTTTGAAATCGACTCTAATTCATCACGAGTGTAAATTTTGCCAGAAGGGTTTAGACAGTCACCAAGAATGATAATTTTGGTCTTATCTGTAATGGTTTTTTCTAACTCAACTACATCAATCGCTTGGTTATAAAAGTCTTTGACATAGATTGGTTTAGCTTTACCTAAGTGCAATTCAATCATGTCTGCGTAATGAGGCCAGTTTGGTACTGGGTAAATAACCTCATCGTCTGGATTTATAAGTGTATGAAATACCACGGTGATAGCACCTTTAATACCGCCAGGAGTGACCATGATTTCAGTATCTGGATTGAAGCTGATATCACGTAAACGCTTCACACGCTCAGCAATAGCCTTTCGTAAGAAAGGGAAGCCTTTAACTGGGGCAAACTCATGGATAATTGCAGCATTATTTGAAATATAACTCTTAACTGCATCATCAATACCGCTATTGGTTTTTTCATCCAAAGTACCAATACTTAAATCAATGACCTGATCATCTGCGCTAGACTTTTTATTTAACTCTAAAATTTTCGCCTTAGTTCCGTGTGTAATTGATTCACGTAAATTCAAGGCTGCTTGTGAAATACCTAAGTTTTGCATTGTGAAATCTCAAAATCCGTTTTAATTAAAGTGATACAGCTTGATCAAACATTGCATTCCACATCTTAAGCTGGGCTTTCAATGTTTCATTTGCACCAAACTTAATCTCATCAAGGTCTTCTTGGTTATTACAGTTGTTATGTACACACTGTTTAGCATCTTGAGCGTGACGATCTTCGACGCCATTTTCGATATGGGCGTTAAAATAGACCTCAACTTTTTTAATGAATTCACTTGGATCAAGGTTTTTGTTATTGAATCGGAACGCTTCGCGGAATACGGTAAGCATCTTATCAGCATGGTTTTCTAGGGCCATGACTGCTCCTAACATGCGAGGATAACTACCCGTAATCAAACCTTGGATAGTATCTCGATACTGCAATGTCTCTGCGATGATTCGATCACTATTCTTAGCCTGTTGAACCTTCATCTCTGGAAGATTGTATTCTGCGGCGCCAAATACATTCAGCGCATTCTCCATAAAGATTTCATGGCACTTGGCTTTTTCACCCATACCAGTTTCTTCACTTAAGATGTGAGTGAATAGGACTAGAGTGTCCATATCGTTTTCAAAAGCAGATCGCGAACATACATGAGCAATCCCTTTTACGGTTAGCTCGGTACGATAGAAGAAGTTGTCACGAAATAAGATATATGATTCTGGCGTCCATGAAGTAGAAGTCAAATGCTTGAAATAATTGTTTTGGAAAATTTCATGATCATCCATTTTAGTAATGAATTCATCTAACTCAGCACTAATCGTTTCTTTACAATCAACATTTCCATTGATGATTACTTTAGAGTTCATTCTTGAATTATCCTTTTATAATGAAATTTATTTTTTACAGCGAAATTTTTATAACAAAGAAATAATCAAAAAAAATGAGTATTAAATATTTTAATGTTTGATAAAATTATCTAATATTTATGTGATAATTTATATTTTAGTGTAGTTTGGCTTAGTTAAAAATCAAAAATGGAATTTTAAATGTATCTTTTAGAAGATTTTTCAGTACTGCAACTTTCAATAATGTTAATAACAATAGTGTGCTCTTATATTATTTTTGGAATGGTGGGTTTTGGAACTGCATTAATTGCGAGTCCTGTATTACTTAACTTTTTGCCTCTCTCACAAATTATTCCACTATTAGCTTTACTAGATATGTTCGCTGCCATTTCAAATGTCATTAAAGATGGTAAGAAGGCAGACTTTTCTGAATTAAAATTTCTAATACCACTTATGTTTGTCGGTAGTTTTCTTGGCTTTATACTGCTGATGAGAGTTAATGCAAGTTACGCACTGCTAGCATTTGGTATATTTACTCTTTTATATGCGATTTACTCATTAAGTGGCTTTAAGCCACAGAAAAAACTAGAGAAAAAATTTGTTTTTCCTTTTGGCTTATCTGGTGGTTTCTTAGGGGCTATGTTTGGTAGCGGTGGGTTTTTATATGCAATTTACCTCAATGGGCGAATCGAAACTCCAGAAAAAATCCGTGTCACTCAAACAACATTAATTGGATGCAGTACGGTTTTTCGAGTCATTCTATTTACTACAGCAGGTGTGTATTTTTCTGATAACTTATTGTCACTTGCACTTCTGTTTATCCCATCGATGTTGATAGGTGCATTCATTGGCAAGCGAATTACACTCAAATTGTCTAAGCAGCAATTCTTGAAAATTATTAATTTTATTGTACTGCTATCTGGAATATCTATTATTGTTAAATACGCTTTAACAGTATAGATCCATTATTATGGGTACCTAAACTAATTGATTTAGATATTAATAATTTTACTCTTGAATTTATTTTATTTTTTAATAATGGAGGATGAAATACATATGCTGCTTTATAGAAAATATTAATCAATATATTGATACCTGTAGTGGAATAAAATCAATTAATTAATATCCATTTATAAATTTTAATGGTGTGATAGTGGATTCTGAAAAAAAGCAACGATAGAATCAGTAAAGTTTTCATTAAACTCATTTAAAATTAAATTTAGTGAAAACGTGGTAAGGGATATATATAGAGGTTGGCAATTTAATAAGATTGCTGAAAAATCTGCATATATATGATCAAGACTTAGCATCTTGAAAAAAGTTTAATAAATATAAGCCAAGAAAAAACCGCTAATAGATAGCGGTTTTTTCTTAATTAACTAAGTCGAAACTTACCAGCTTAACGCACCACCAGTTTGGTAGTCAGTTACGCGAGTTTCAAAGAAGTTCTTCTCTTTACGTAAGTCCATCATCTCAGACATCCACGCAAATGGATTGGTTACACCAGCAAATTGCTCTGGTAAACCTAACTGAGATAAACGACGGTTACAGATGAATTTCAAGTATTCTTCCATCATGCTTGCATTCATACCCAATACACCACGTGGCATTGTGTCACGTGCATATTCGATTTCAAGCATAGTACCTTCAAGAATCATTTGAATCACTTCTTGTTGGAACTCGGCAGTCCAAAGGTGAGGGTTCTCAATCTTGATTTGGTTAATCATGTCGATACCAAAGTTCAAGTGCATAGACTCATCACGCAAGATGTATTGGAACTGTTCAGCAACACCATTCATCTTGTTACGACGGCCCATACTCAAGATTTGAGTAAAGCCACAGTAGAAGAAGATCCCTTCAAGTACACAGTAGAATGCGATCAAGTTACGAAGTAAACGTTGGTCGTTCTCAGGAGTACCAGTGTGGAAAGTAGGGTCACTTAAAGATTGAGTGTACTTAAGACCCCAAGATGCTTTACGTGCAACAGATGGAATCTCGCGGTACATGTTGAAGACTTCGCCTTCGTCCATACCTAAAGATTCGATACAGTATTGGTAAGCGTGAGTGTGAATTGCTTCTTCAAACGCTTGACGTAAGATGTACTGACGGCATTCAGGGTTAGTAATGTGACGGTAAATCGCCAATACTAGGTTGTTTGCAACCAAAGAGTCCGCAGTCGAGAAGAAACCTAAAGAACGCATAACAATAGTACGCTCATCTTCGGTTAAGCCATTTTCAGACTTCCAAAGCGCGATGTCGTGGTTCATGTTAACTTCTTGTGGCATCCAGTGGTTTGCACACCCGTCAAGATACTTCTGCCAAGCCCATTCGTATTTAAATGGAACAAGCTGGTTCAAGTCAGCGCGACAGTTAATCATGGCTTTGTCGTCAACCTGAACGCGTTGCGCGCCCATTTCTAGCTCTTCAAGGCCAGGGGCAACGTCTAAATGTTCTAAGGCTGCAGAGGCTCTAGCCATTGTATCGGAGGCAACTGTTGGTCGCACGGAATGGGTTCCAGCGGATTGTGGAGCTGCCACGCTCGGCGATGATGGCTGCGCAGTAGATACATTCTGCGAATCTGGCGTTTTTTCCGGTTGGATGGCCGCAGACTTGTGTTCAGGTGCAGCCGGTTTTTGCGAATCATCTTCAAAATCGTCCCAACTAAGGATAGACATTTTTGTTCTCTCTTCGTTGTATATATCTATATTTGACATCTCTTAAACGAAGATGTCCCTACTATACGCTTTTAATGTGTAAACAAAATTAAGTTTTATTAAGGTATGACCAAATTTTGGGCCTTTGGTCTCTACTCACTACAACTTATTTTGCTTACGCTGTTGCTTACGTATCGTAATGAATGCGTAAACCATCGGCATATAAAAGAAAATAAAGGCAAAGATTAATACTCCAACACCAAGCATATAATTATGGCTGAGATGAGAAAGCATAATCTTTACCTCTTTTAAAATTGCTCTTTAGTGAAAAAGAGCAATTTTATTGAATGTTATTGGCAAGCTTCACAATCAGGGTTGTCGATTGAGCAAGCCATTGGTACAGGAGCTGCTTGGGTAAAGCCTTCTTCTTCAACCGCTGCTTCTGGTTTTTTCGCTTCTACAACAGGGGCAGCTTCAACAGTCGCAGGTTTAACCGCGTTTAAAGCACCTGTATTAATTGTAGATTTTTCAGCAGAAGTCGCACCTAAAGCTCGGAGGTAATAAGTCGTCTTAAGACCACGCAACCATGCCATCTTGTATGTGATGTCAAGTTTCTTACCGTTTGCACCAGAGATGTAAAGGTTAAGTGACTGAGCTTGATCGATCCATTTTTGACGACGTGATGCAGCATCAACGATCCAACGTGTATCTACTTCAAACGCAGTAGCAAAGATTGCTTTTAATTCTTCAGGAATACGAGCAATTTTTTGTACTGAACCTTCAAAGTGTTTAAGGTCGTTAACCATTACTGTGTCCCAAAGACCACGGTCTTTCAATGCACGAACAAGGTAAGGGTTAATAACAGTGAACTCACCAGACAGGTTAGATTTCACATATAAGTTTTGGAATGTTGGCTCAATAGACTGAGAAACACCACAAATGTTAGAGATGGTTGCCGTTGGAGCAATTGCCATCACGTTTGAGTTACGCATACCGTCTTTTTGAACTTTGGCACGTAAAGTGTCCCAGTCTAAACGTTGAGTACGGTCAACTTCGAACATGCGCTCTGGACGAGATTTCGCAACAATTTC
This sequence comes from Rhizophagus prolifer, assembly GCA_019425655.1. NCBI lineage: Eukaryota > Fungi > Glomeromycota > Glomeromycetes > Glomerales > Glomeraceae > Rhizophagus > Rhizophagus prolifer. The sequence continues at coordinate 72,181 of NQWY01033936.1, read as the reverse complement.
TAAAGAGTCGATTGGAAGGATACCTTGATCCCATAATGAACCTTTGAATGTTGAGTAAGAACCACGTTCAACAGCCAAGTTGCTTGAAGTTTCAATCGCGTAGTAGCTAATCACTTCCATTGATTCATCTGCAAAATCAACAGCAGCGTCTGAACCGTAAGCAATACCCATTTCGTATAGCGCATCTTGGAAGCCCATGATACCCATACCTACAGGACGGTGTTTCAAGTTAGAGTTTTTCGCTTGTGGTACAGCATAGTAGTTAATGTCGATAACGTTATCGAGCATACGTACTGCTGTTTTGATTGTGCGAGCTAACTTCTCACGGTCTAACACACCACCTTGAACGTGTTGTACAAGGTTAATCGAACCCAAGTTACATACTGCAATTTCGTCTTGATTTGTATTCAAGGTAATTTCAGTACATAGGTTAGATGAGTGAACTACACCAACGTGTTGTTGTGGTGAACGTAAGTTACATACATCTTTGAACGTGATCCAAGGGTGACCAGTTTCAAACAACATAGAAAGCATTTTGCGCCATAAGTCTTTAGCACGTACTTTCTTGTGTAGCATGTTAGTTTCTTTCGCTACAGACTCATAGTAAGCATAACGCTCAGCAAATTCAGCACCAGTTAAGTCGTGCAAGTCTGGAGTTTCAGAAGGGGTAAAGAGTGTCCATTCACCATCTTCAAATACACGTTGCATAAACAAGTCTGGAACCCAGTTCGCAGTGTTCATATCGTGTGTACGGCGACGGTCATCACCAGTGTTTTTACGAAGCTCTAAGAACTCTTCGATGTCTAAGTGCCAAGTTTCTAGGTATGCACATACAGCACCTTTACGCTTACCACCTTGGTTTACGGCAACAGCAGTATCGTTCGCAACTTTCAAGAATGGAACAACACCCTGAGACTTACCGTTTGTACCTTTAATATAAGAGTTCAAGGCACGTACAGGTGTCCAGTCATTACCTAAACCACCAGCCCATTTAGAAAGCATCGCGTTGTCACGCATCGCGCCATAAATGTCATAAAGGTCATCGCCAATCGTTGTTAAGTAACAACTTGAAAGCTGTGGACGTAATGTACCTGAGTTAAACAGGGTAGGCGTAGAAGCCATATAGTCGAAGCTAGACAATAAGTTATAGAACTCGATTGCACGCTCTTCTTTATCTTGCTCATTGAGTGCAAGACCCATTGACACACGCATGAAGAATAATTGTGGTAATTCGAAGCGAACGCCGTTTGAGTGAATGAAGTAACGGTCAAATAGAGTTTGTAAACCTAAGTAGGTAAACTGATTAGAGCGTTCTGGTTGAATTGCTGCTGCTAGTTTTTCTAGCTCTACACCTTTTTTCAAGAATGCTTCGAGTGCATTGTTTTCAGCAGTATCAGTTGGTAGACCTAAGAAAGCTAAACCTGTACCCACTAATTCATTACAGAGCAAACGTGCAGTTACGTAAGTATAGTTTGGTTCTTGTTCAATACGGGTACGTGTTGCCATCATCATGGTCGTAGCAATATCGCTTTCTTTTACGCCGTTATATAAGTTTTTAACGGTTTCATCCACGATCGCTTGAACGTCAATACCTTCCAAACCTTCAGCTGCTTTAGAAACTGTAGCTTGTAATGCCCTTAAATCAAGTGGCTGAAGCTGACCGTTTGCGTCAGTAACTTGTAAAGTAGGGTGGTGGTTTGAGTTTGTTTGCTGACGAGCGTTAGCGCGTTGTTCACGGTAAATCACATAAGCGCGGGCAACTTTTTGTTCCCCAGTACGCATTAAAGCAAGTTCTACTTGATCTTGAATTTCTTCAATGTGGATCGTACCGCCCGATGGTAAACGGCGAGTAAATGTATTTAAAACCATTTCCGTCAACTGGGTAATACGGTCGTGAATACGGCTTGAATCCGAACTCTGTTGACCTTCCACAGCAAGAAAAGCTTTACCAATCGCAACGGAAATTTTATCTGCATCAAATGCAGCAACATCTCCAGTGCGTTTAATCACCTGAATTTGACCGGGAGTCGAAGTAATTACGCTCATGCCAGCATAGCTCCATTGTCACTTTTGTTATGTTCATAGACCGTTTGAACCGAGCAAAAAACATGCCACGATATTTGAGGGATAAACACAAGACTTAGTAGTTAAAGTTTATTTTCAACACAAGATACGGGATTTTTTAAGCTAGATCAATCTTGACTTTTTAGTAATTTTTTATCTGTATGATTTGTCGGGAGATAGCATAGCAAAGCTATTAAAAAACGCTTATAGATAACTTTGTGGATAACTCAAAAAACAAGCACTTGAATGAATTTAAATTCCGCTAAGAAATAATTTGTTTAATATTCATACATAGGAAATATGAATAGATTATGACTTTTAATAACAATAAACAGATATTAAAAATACTTGGAAATTCAAAGATTAATAAAATGCAACAAAACATGGTTGTCATGTATCAGTTTGGTGAACGCCTACTTGTTTACAATGTAAACGTGTGTATATTGCAAATGATAAACGAATGTATCTGCAAGATTTTTAAGATGCATGTAATGAGATTTATAGGGGCAATGATATGAGCCAAGAAGAAAAGTTACCAAAGATTCTGATCGTTGAAGATGACGAGCGTTTAGCACGATTAACTCAAGAATACTTAATCCGCAACGGCTTGGAAGTTGGTGTGGAAACTGATGGTAACCGTGCAATTCGTCGTATTATTAGTGAACAACCAGATCTTGTGGTCTTGGATGTCATGTTGCCGGGTGCCGATGGTTTAACCGTTTGTCGTGAAGTTCGTCCACATTACCATCAACCTATTTTAATGTTGACTGCACGTACTGAAGACATGGACCAAGTACTTGGTCTGGAAATGGGTGCTGACGATTATGTCGCTAAACCAGTTCAGCCACGTGTATTGTTAGCGCGCATTCGTGCACTATTACGTCGCACAGATAAAACTGTTGAAGATGAAGTTGCACAACGTATTGAGTTTGACGACCTTGTCATCGACAATGGCGGCCGCTCTGTAACGTTAAACGGTGAACTTGTTGACTTTACAAGTGCTGAATATGACTTGTTATGGTTACTTGCTTCAAACGCTGGTCGTATCTTATCGCGCGAAGATATCTTCGAACGTTTACGTGGTATCGAATACGATGGTCAAGACCGTTCAATCGATGTGCGTATTTCGCGTATTCGTCCAAAAATTGGCGATGATCCTGAAAATCCAAAACGTATTAAAACTGTACGTAGTAAAGGTTACTTGTTTGTTAAAGAAACCAATGGATTGTAAAATCTGATTAAACTTCCTATAAGGTTGGTCGAGTGTTTAAACACAGTATATTCCTGCGAATATATGCGGGGCTGGTAATTCTTGTTGTTTTGGTGGCTGTTTTTGGGTATTTACTGGTACAAATTATCAACTACCAACGCGCGCAAGAATACCGAGAATCTTTAACTGATGGTATTTCTTATGTCATTGGTGAAGGGGTCGCTCGACAACCTGGGAAGCAGCAAAAGATAGATTGGATTTCTGACGCATCTGATTTGCTCGAACTTCCAATTTACTATACCGATGCAAGTAAGGTTGAACTGTCTCGAACCGAGAAAAAACGGATCGAAGCACAAAAATCTGTAGTTCGTTACGATGCAAGCAATAGTATTGCTTATGTGATTATTGGCTTGCGTGACGACCCGCAGCATTATCTATCTATAAAAGTCGACAAAATTAGTGAACGCCAAATGAAGGCTCTTCCTATTTTTGTACTCGACTACCTCATGTTTTATCCGGGTCAGGAACAAGAGTATCTTGCCAAGATTCAAAAACATTTTTCATATCCAATCAATATTCAAAACATTCAAGATATAAATCTGGATTCTGAACAGATTGGACGTTTACGCCAAGATCAAAGCGTGATGTTGTACAAAGATAGTGCAACAGTACGTGGTACAACTATTTCGATTGTCTCTCCAATTCCGAACCACCCTACGCAAGTTTTGGTGTTAGGCCCTGTTCCAATGTTTAACTGGATGCCTTTACAGCTTTCTGCGGGTATTACCTTATTTAGCTTGTTCTTATTAAGTTTAGGTGTTTATGGTTTGATTTTGCCGTTAGAGCGCAAAATTCGACAAGTGCGTTATGCATTAAACCGTATGAAATCGGGTGATTTGTCATTGCGTGTTCCTATTGAAGGAAGTGACGAAATGGCAAACTTGGCTTCAAGCTATAACAATATGTCTGATCATATTCAGCGTTTAATTGAAGCTCAGCGTGAGCTAATGCGTGCTGTGTCTCATGAACTTAGAACTCCTGTTGCGCGTATTCGCTTTGGTACAGAAATGTTAGCCGAAGAAGATGACTACAATCATCGTATGCATCAGGTCGACATGATTGATAAAGATATTGAAGCACTCAATACTTTAATTGATGAAATCATGACTTATGCAAAACTAGAGCAGGGCACACCTTCGTTAGATTTTGCAGAAATTGTGCTGTTTGAAGTGTTGGATCAGGTTGCTGTTGAAACTGAAGCTTTAAAAACGCAGAAAGAGATTGAGCTCGTTCCACCACCTTTATATGTCAAGGTGGATGCAGAGCGTCGTTATCTTCACCGTGTTGTACAAAATTTGGTCGGAAATGCGGTTCGTTATTGTGATAATAAAGTGCGTATTACTGGTGGTATTCACAGTGATGGCATGGCTTTTGTCTGTGTTGAAGATGATGGGCCGGGTATCCCTGAACAAGACCGTAAGCGTGTATTTGAAGCCTTTGCGCGTTTAGATGACAGCCGTACGCGTGCCTCTGGTGGTTATGGTCTGGGACTTTCAATTGTAAGTCGTATTGCTTACTGGTTTGGTGGCGAAATTAAAGTTGATGAAAGCCCAAGTTTGGGTGGGGCACGTTTTATTATGACTTGGCCTGCACATCGATTTAAACAACCCCCATTAAAAGCCAATAAAAAAGCACCTGCATAAGGTGCTTTTTTATTGGCTGATTTATAGTTGAGTCGCGTCAGGCTCCAAAATCGGTTTGCCGCTTCTTAGACTGTTGAGAGCATCGGTATTAAAGTCAATTAACAGCGAATTATTTTTAGCATCAATTTGATATTTTTGAATAAGAGGTTGGTCTCCATTCAAAGTTTCAACTTTATATGAATCTGCAATATGTAAAATGCCTTCTAGGTTTGTCGTGGTTGACGCGAAATCTTGTCTAAAAATTTCATAGACATCTCTCAAGTCAAAAATGGCATTATCTGCATCTGGATGTTTTTGAATATAGCTTTCTATATGTCGCACGAGTAATTGCGCGAACAAGTAATAGTCTGGTTTATGCGTATATTCTAGATTCATACATTTTTCTCCTTATTATCTGTTATTAGCATACATGGCAAAAACAGAAGTTATTGTATAAAATTCATTACACTAGATGATGACTTTAAAATATTACAAAGAAATAAAAACCCGATTACGTCCTTGGCGTTTAGCTTGATAGAGTGCGTCATCGGCTTCTTTAAACAGGCTTTCAATAGAGCGATGGTGATTTGGTGAATATAGACTTATACCAATACTGACCTGTACAAAAATAGGTAATTTCCCATAAACATAAATCGGTTGCTGGCTAATCTTGGTACGTATTCTTTCGGCGAGCTCAAAAGCGGCTTCTTTATTAGTATCAGGAATAAAAATTGCGAACTCTTCGCCACCAAAACGTCCTAGTAAATCATGAGGGTGCAAAATATTTTGTATAGTGGTTACACAGGTTTGTAAGGCTCTATCTCCAATTAAGTGGCCATAACTATCATTTACTTTTTTAAAATGATCGACATCCAACATAAAAAAAGCAGATGTTTTATTTTCCTTTTGAACTTTTTCTTGAAGTATACGAACTGATTGTAAAAATTGACGTCGAGTTAAACTAGATGTGAGCTCATCATGGGCAATAGCATGTTGAAGTTTTTGAATTAACTCTGAATGAAGTGCACTAATACTAGAAACAGTTAGAGGTGCAAGCGTCATCATAATTAAGCCAATACGAATTGAAATGGTATTGCTCAGGTAATCTTCTGGATAAAGTAATAAATAATGCCCAGAGACATGGTAAATAATATAAGCACTGGTAAATGAGGTAATTAGGGCGACCACAATAGGTTTGTAGCGTATAGCACACCAAACTAAAGCTGCGATTGGATAGAGTAAAGAACCTGGCCCAGAGTCGTAATAACTTACTGTAATTGAAATTAATACAGCTAAAAAAGGCAATAAGTCGATAATGCTTATATGCTCCCGATGACCATTAAAATATCGTTTTATCTGGGAGTAAGCAGGGATATTGAGCAATATAGGAAGTAATAGTAGGGCATTTTGTAGTTCTGATGTCATCCAGTAACCAAACTCGGCCCAAAAGCTGCCAAGCATAAACTTGGTATTAAACATAGGCACAAAAGTTGCGGCAAATAAAGCGCCAACTAAACTGCCTATGCCACATAACCCGAATAAAAAAAGGTAAGAATAACCACGATGAGCAGATCTAATGTGTTGACTTAAACATAGATACAGCACTAGAGAGGTAACAACATAAATAAAGTTAGATGTTGTTAGGATAATAGTCAGTAAAAATGGTGTGCCTTGAATAAGGTCGGCAATAACATATCCAGTATATGCGCCAAGAAAAGTACCGAGTTTACGTGTTTGAGGATAGCGAACCAGTAATCCTAATAAAACTGAATTGGCCGGCCAGAAAAAAGCCAGAAAACTAAGGGGCCGAGATGCAATTCCAATAAAGCAGCATATCGAAATAATGATCGTAAATAGAATGAAAAATTTCAGGAAGGAAGAAAATGAAAGTTCACGAAGTGAGTATGGCATCAGCTGCCCTTAATGATAAATACCCTTATCCAAGAGTAATAAATATTATGCATGATTAAACATTCATCATAATTCAGAGCAGAAGATGAATACAATAAAAAACCACTTAATATTATAAAAAAGTAAGTTGTTTAATTTGACCAAATGAGCGATTGTTCCCGATTATGAACGGTGAAACCCCCTCTACAAGACATAGATGAATACTTTTGATTAGAAAATCATCCAAAAGACTAAGACGCTTCAACTAGCATGCGAAATTAGAAATCAGGTACAATTGGCGGGATTAATTTTGTGTTTGGTGTATTCAAAGGCCAATACATACATTCTTTGTTAAATAATAGGCCTGCCAGGAGTTATCCCCGCATGAGTGCCATTACTCCATACGACTGGGCGATTATCGCCTTCGTGATCGGCGTTACATTTCTTTGCGTCTTTATGCTCACAGTTCCCTTACTCCTCGGGGGAAAATCGTGGGGACGTGCTAAGCAAGAGCAGTTTGAATCAGGTGTCGTGAGTGCTGGTGGCGCTCGCATTCGCCTGTCTGCAAAGTTCTATTTAGTTGCAATTTTCTTTGTTGTATTCGACTTAGAGGCACTTTACCTCTATGCATGGTCTACTTCTGTGCGTGAAGTAGGGTGGTTGGGATATACCACTGTTGTGATCTTTGTCGTTGATCTATTGATTGCGCTTGTTTATGCCTTCTCTGTAGGTGCCTTAAGTTGGTCACCAGCAGATCGTCGTAAATCAGCAGGTGAAAAGGTCAAAGTTGGTTCACCAACAATGAATATTGCTGAAATTACACGCTTTAACTCTATTGAAGAGCTCGTAACTGACCCTACAGGCCAGATTCCAGCCCAATCATCAGGTCGTGTTAAGTCAAAAACTACACCTGCATTGTCATCTGAAAAGGAGTAAGTCGGGATGAAATATACTCTGACCCGCGCGAATCCGGATGCTGATCAATACCCATTGCAAGAACGTCAAATTGTGACTGATCCGCTTGAAGAGGAAGTGAATAAAAATGTATTCATGACTCGTTTAGAGGATGTCTTGCATACAGCAGTAAACTGGGGACGTAAAAACTCTTTGTGGCCATTTAACTTTGGTACCTCATGTTGTTACGTTGAATATGCAACGACTTTAACAGGCGTGCATGACTTGTCCCGTTTCGGTGCTGAGGTTATTCGTGCTTCACCTCGTCAGGCTGACTTGATGATTGTTGCAGGTACCTGCTTTGTTAAAATGGCTCCGGTTATTCAACGCTTGTACGAACAAATGTTAGAACCTAAGTGGGTTATTTCAATGGGTGCTTGTGCAAACTCTGGAGGTATGTACGACATCTATTCAGTAGTACAAGGTGTAGACAAAATTATTCCTGTTGACGTGTACGTCCCAGGTTGTCCACCTCGTCCTGAAGCATTAATTCAAGCATTAATGCTTTTGCAAGACCAGATTCAATTAGAGCGACGCCCGCTTTCTGCCGTGATTGGTGATGATCTTCAGCCAGTGTATAAGCCAAAGATGATGCCAGAACGTGATCGTAAGAATGCGCAGCGTATTGCCGTTAAAAACTTACGCTCTATGGATGAGACTAAATAATTTTTGACGGTGTTTTGACATGTCTGACCGATATGTTCATCGAGAAAATTGACAGAATTTGTATTAAATAGGAAGCCAAGCCAATGGCTGAAACTGACATTGCTATGCCAGAGTCAACACCAGTTGATTCACGCCCAGCATTTGCAATCGTAGAAGAGCTCAAAACCAAATTTGGTGAGAACTTCTATGTGCAGGCGACTTTTGAAGAGTTTCCAACAGTCTGGGTTGAGCGCGCACGCGTGCAAGAAGTCCTCATGTTCCTGCGTAAAGTGGAACGTCCTTATGTAATGCTGTTTGACTTATCAGCGATGGATGAGCGTTTACGTCAACATCGTGATGGTTTACCAGCATCTGACTTCACTGTGTTCTATCATTTATTATCGCTTGAGCGTAATAGTGACATTCGTATCAAGGTTGCCTTGAACGAAAATGATCTTAACCTCCCGACAGCGACAAATATTTGGCCAAATGCCAACTGGTATGAACGTGAAGCTTACGATATGTTCGGTATCAATTTCGAAGGGCATCCAATGCTCCGTCGTATTTTGTTGCCAACTTATTGGGAAGGTCATCCGCTTCGTAAAGAATATTCAGCACGTGCGACAGAATATACGCCGTACATGCAAGACAAAGCGAAGCAAGATTTCGAACAGGAACACTTACGCTTTGTACCTGAAGATTGGGGTCTTAAGCGTGGTAACGCTGACGAAGACTTCATGTTCTTGAACTTGGGCCCTAACCATCCATCTGCGCACGGTGCGTTCCGTGTTGTATTGCAGTTAGATGGCGAAGAAGTGAAGGACTGTGTACCTGATATCGGTTATCACCACCGTGGTGTGGAAAAGATGGCTGAACGTCAAACATGGCACTCTTTCATTCCTTATACTGACCGTGTCGACTACTTAGGTGGTTGTGCTCAAAACATGCCGTATGTCATGGCTGTAGAGCAAATGGCAGGTATTAAAGTTCCTGAACGTGCGCAAGTGATTCGTGTCATGTTGAACGAATTGTTCCGTATTAATAACCACTTGTTATTCTGTGGTACGGCAATTCAGGATGCCGGTGGTATGACACCAGTATTCTATATGTTCGCAGACCGTCAAAAAGTTTACGACATTGTTGAGGCAATTACGGGTTACCGTATGCATCCAGCATGGTTCCGTATTGGTGGTACAGCACACGACCTTCCAAACAACTGGCAAAAACTTGTTAAAGAGTTGCTAGAGTGGATGCCTAAACGTTTGAACGAATACTACACAGCTGCACTTAAAAACTCTGTGTTTATTGGTCGTACACGTAATGTTGCTCAATACGATGCAAAATCTGCGCTTGCGTGGGGTGTAACTGGTACTGGTTTACGTGCAACAGGTATTGATTTCGACGTACGTAAATATCGTCCATACAGTGGCTATGAAAACTTTGATTTTGATGTGCCAGTTGAGTATGAAGGCGATGCATACGCTCGTGTACTTGTTCACTTCCGTGAAATTACTGAGTCACTCAAAATTATCAAACAGTGTTTGGATAACATGCCTTCTGGTCCATATAAAGCGGATCACCCATTGGCTGTGCCACCACCAAAAGATAAGACATTACAAGACATTGAAACCTTGATTACGCACTTCTTGAGCGTGTCATGGGGTCCTGTTATGCCTGCTGGTGAATCATCATTCATGACCGAAGTTGTGAAAGGTGCAAGTACTTATTACTTGACTTCAGATAAAGCGACCATGAGTTATCGTACTCGTATTCGTACACCGACGTTTACTCACTTACAGCAAATGCCTTCAGTGATTAACGGAAGTTTAGTATCTGACTTAATCATTTATCTGGCGACCATTGACGTGGTTATGGCTGACGTGGATCGCTAAGAGGTAACACATAATGATGATTTTGACTGATAAAAAACCACGTGTGAATGTTGAAGGAATTTTGACTGCGGAAGAAATTCACGACATCGAACATCACATTGGTCACTATCCGTACCCACGTGCAGCCTCTTTGGATGCTTTGAAGTGCGTACAGCGCCGTAATGGTTGGGTAGATGACGCTCAAATGAATGCCATCGCACAGTTGTTGTCGATGAGTGTTGCTGATTTGGAAGGTGTTGCAACATTTTACAACCGTATCTATCGCCATCCAGTAGGTCGTCACGTAATTTTGCTTTGTGACTCAATTGCTTGCTTCTTAATGGGTGCTGAAACACTTGCTGAAGCATTCCAGCGTGAATTAGGTATTCAGTATGGTCAGACGACACCAGATGGTCGTTTTACACTGCTACCAATTTGCTGCCTAGGCAACTGTGACAAAGGCCCAACGTTAATGATTGATGAAGATACTCACGGTTTAGTGGAAGTGACATCAATCAAACAGTTATTGGAGAAGTATGTATGAATACCGAACCAAAACCAATTTATGGCGACGGTAATCCGGAAACTCATCCACTGACTTGGCGTTTAAGCAAACAAGAAGCAGTACGTAGCGCTGACGATTACGAAGCACTTGAAGGTTATGCAGGCTTTAAAAAAGCATTAGGTATGAAACCTGCTGAAGTGTTAGATGTCATTAAAGCTGCAACTGTAAAAGGTCGTGGTGGTGCAGGCTTCCCAGCAGGGATCAAATGGTCTCTTATGGCACCAAATGATGGTGGCCCACGTTATTTAATCTGTAACGCCGATGAGATGGAACCGGGTACCTTTAAAGACCGTTTGTTGATGGAAAAACTTCCTCACCAATTGATCGAAGGTATGTTGATTGCAGGTTATACCTTAGAAGCAACTCAAGGTTATATCTTCATTCGTGGCGAATACATCGAGGCTGCACAATACCTAAATGAAGCGCTTGAGCAAATTCGCGCTAAAGGTTACTTAGGTGACAACATTTTAGGTTCTGGCTGGAACTTCGAGTTACACGTGCATACAGGCGCAGGTCGTTATATCTGCGGTGAAGAAACTGCATTGATTAACTCACTTGAAGGCCGCCGTGCTAACCCACGTACAAAACCACCATTCCCGCAAGTTGCTGGTGCATGGGGTCGTCCTACGATTGTGAACAACGTTGAAACTTATAACAACTTGCCAGCAATCATGCTTCGTGGTCCAGAGTGGTATATCGGTTTATCAGCTGGTAAATCAAAAGATCCAGGCACTAAGATTTATGGTGCGTCAGGTAAAGTTAAATTCCCTGGTCTTTGGGAACTTCCATTTGGTACGACTGCTCGTGAAGTAATTGAAGATCATGCCGGCGGTATGCGTGAAGGCTTAAAGCTTAAAGCATGGTTACCAGGTGGTGCGTCTACTGACTTTTTACCTGCAGACACTATTGATTTACCAATGGATGCAGACACTATTATGAAAGCAGGTTCTCGTTTGGGAACATGTTTGTTGATGGTGGTAGATGAAACTCAATGTATGGTATCGCTCACTCGTAACTTAGAAGAGTTCTTTGCGCGCGAATCATGCGGTTTCTGTACACCATGCCGTGATGGTTTGCCATGGGCTGTTAAAGCGCTTAAAGCACTTGAGACAGGTGAAGGTAAGAAAGAAGATATCGATCATTTACAAGAGTTAACTCGTAAATTGTGGATTGGTAAAACTTTCTGTGCCCACGCACCAGGTGCGATGGAGCCGCTTATGGGCGCACTCAAACATTTCCGTGGTGAGTTTGAAGCGAAAGTGACGAATCGTCCTGTCGTGCAAACCAGCAACGTAGAACAAGCTTAAGGAATTCGACTATGGCTACAATTCATGTCGATGGAAAATCGTATGAAGTCAACGGCTCGGAAAACTTGCTACAAGCATGTTTGAGTCTGGGCATCGACATCCCATATTTTTGTTGGCATCCATCCTTAGGTTCGGTTGGTTCTTGCCGTCAATGTGCCGTAACTCAGTATGCAAATCCTGAAGATACGCGCGGACGTCTTGTGATGTCATGCATGACGCCAGCATCTGACAATACCTATATCTCGATTGAAGACAAAGAAGCTACGGATTTCCGTGCGTCTATTGTTGAATTCTTAATGACGAATCACCCACACGACTGTCCAGTATGTGAAGAGGGTGGTCACTGTCATTTACAAGATATGACTGTAATGACAGGTCACGACCGTCGTCGCTATCGTTTTACGAAGCGTACACACTACAATCAAGAACTCGGCTCATTCATCGCGCATGAAATGAACCGTTGTATTGCTTGTTACCGTTGTGTTCGTTACTACAAAGACTATGCGGGTGGTACAGACTTTGGTGTATATGCCAATGCGTCACGCGTTTACTTTGGTCGCCCAGAATCAGGTACTTTAGAGTCTGAATTCTCAGGTAACTTGACTGAAGTATGTCCAACAGGTGTATTTACCGACAAGACTCACTCAGAGCGCTATAACCGTAAATGGGATATGCAATATGCACCAAGCGTGTGTCATGGCTGTTCTTCAGGTTGTAATATTTCTCCGGGTGAGCGTTATGGCGAAATCCGTCGTGTAGAAAACCGCTTCAATGGTTCGGTTAACCAATACTTCCTTTGTGACAAAGGTCGTTTTGGCACAGGTTATGTCAACCGTGCAGATCGTCCGCGTCAACCTCAATTCCGCAATGGTGAAACAGTAGCAACTGTTTCAGTTGACCAAGCTTTAGATCAAGCAATTGCGAAACTTGAAGGTAAAAAGGTTTTAGGTATCGGTTCACCACGTGCAAGCTTAGAATCAAACTATGCATTACGTGAACTTGTAGGCCAAGCAAACTATTCAACAGGTGTTGCACAAAAAGAGCAAAATCTTGTTGAGCTTGCAGCTTCAATCATGCAAACAGAGGGTATTTACAACCCGAACATGCGTGAAATTGAAGGCTATGATGCAGTATTAATTTTGGGTGAAGATTTAACTCAAACTGCACCTCGTATGGCATTGTCAGTTCGTCAAGCTGCAAAAAACAAAGCTCGCGAAATGGCTGCAAAAACACGTACGCCAGATTGGTTGGCTGAGCCTGTACAACGTATTGGTCAAGAAGCGAAGTCTCCGATCTATATCTTGGCTGCAACTCAAACTCGTCTTGCCGATGTTGCAACTGGTGAAGTGGTTGCATCTCCAAATGACATCGCGCGTTTAGGTTTTGCAGTTGCTGCAGCAGTTAAAGGTGAAGTTGTAAGTGGTTTAGATGACGATGCAAAAGCATTTGCACAAACTATTGCCGACACTTTAAAAGCAGCAAACAAACCGTTAATTATTGCGGGTACGAGCTTGCAAGATGCTTCAATTATGGAAGCTGCGGCAGAGTTAACGCAAAACCTTGGTTCAAAAGCTGGTTTAAGCCTTGTTGTTCCTGAAGTGAACTCTATGGGCTTGGCATTGTTTGGCGGTTTAAGCCTTGAACAAGCATTTGCTCAAGACTACGACACACTTGTGATTGTTGAAAATGACTTGTTCCGTCGCTTACCGGCTGCTCAAGTTAAAGCAGCACTTGATAAAGCTGAAACAGTAATTGTGCTTGATCACAGCGAAACAGAAACTGTGAAACAGGCTGATATTGTACTTTCAGCATCAAGCTTTGCTGAAGGTGATGGTACTGTTGTAAGCCAAGAAGGCCGTGCACAGCGCTTCTACCAAGTTTACGATCCAAGCTACTACAAGCCTGAATACGCGATTAAAGAATCTTGGCGTTGGTTGCATGCCATTGAAACTGGTCTTAAAGGTAAGCCAGTTGATTGGACATTGCTTGATGACGTTATCGAAACTATCGTTAAAAATGTTCCTGTGCTTGAAGCAATTCAAGACGTTGCACCAGATGCAGGCTACCGTGTACATGGTTTGAAAATTGCGCGTGAACCACGTCGTTATTCTGGTCGTACAGCAATTCGTGCACCTTTATCGGTTCATGAACCTAAACAGCCAACAGATCCAGACTCAGCATTAACATTCTCTATGGAAGGTTATGTTGGTCCACAAAATGCATCTTCACTTGTACCATTTGCGTGGGCTCCAGGTTGGAACTCTCCACAATCTTGGAACAAATACCAAGATGAAGTGGGCGGTCACTTAAAAGGTGGTGATTCGGGCGTTCGTTTATTCGATCGTTTAGCAAAACGTCCAGCACGTAGCTATGTTGCTCCAACTGCTGTAGTTGCAAACCCTGAAAGCTTCCGTCTTGTACCAATGCACCACATCTTTGGTTCTGGTGAATTCACGATTAAAACACCTGCAATGGAAACTCGTATTCCAGAAGCTATGTTTGCAGTTGGTGAGCAAGATGCAACGCGTTTGAATTTGCAAGAAGGCCAACGCATTACAGTTAAAGCAGGCGAAACTACAGTGAGCTTGCCTGTACAAGTAATTGAATACTTACCTACAGGTTATATCGGTTACCCAGTTGGTTTAGCACCAACAGTATCGTTAGCTGAGCCTGTTTCAGTGGCTTTAGGAGTGTAATTCATGAATCAAGAAATTATACGTCAAACGCCACTTTGGGCTGAGAACTGGCCAATTGCTTATGCAGTTGTTCAAGCACATTAATGTCTTTTATTGAGCGTCGTTTACTTGCTTGGTGGCAAGACCGTTATGGTCCAAACCGTGTTGGTCCTGGTGGTATGTTCCAGATCGTTGCCGACATGCTCAAGATCATGTTCAAAGAAGACTGGACACCAAAATTTGCTGATAAATTAACTTTCCGTTTAGCTCCTGCAGTTGCGATGGCAACTGCGGTGCTTTCGTTCATGGTTATCCCGGTGAGTCCTTCACTGGGTGTTGCCGACATGAGCATCGGTTTGTTGTTCTTTATGGCAATGGCTGGTATTGCAGTCTATGCAGTCTTATTTGGTGGCTGGGCTTCAAATAACAAATACTCATTGCTTGGTGGCTTACGTTCAGCTGCTCAAACCATTTCTTATGAAGTGTTCTTGGGTATCTCGTTAATGGGTGTGGTTGCAATTGCAGGTTCATTCAACCTTCGTGAAATTGTTGAAGCACAACGCGATGTTTGGTTCGTTATTCCACAATTCTTGGGTTTCTTGATTTTTGTGGTTGCTGGTGTTGCGGTAACTCACCGTCATCCATTTGACCAACCTGAAGCAGAACAAGAATTGGCTGAAGGTTACCATGTTGAATATGGCGGTATGAAATGGGGTATGTTCTTCGTTGCTGAATATGTCAACGTTGTACTTATCTCTGCATTGATCGTGACTTTATTCTTTGGTGGCTGGTTAGCGCCATTCAATTTAGAAATTCCATTTGTTCCACCAGTATTCTGGTTTGTGATTAAAACAGCATTCTTTGTAATGATGTTTGTATTGGCACGTGGTTCTTTAATGCGTCCACGTTATGACCAAGTCATGAACTTTGGTTGGAAAATTTGTTTGCCATTGGCGTTGGTCAACTTGTTAGTGACTGGTGCTGTGATTCTGATGAATCAGGCCTAGGACAGCAGGGAGTACAAAATGTATAAATTTCTAGCTGGATTCGGATCAATTGTACGTTCGTTGTTTATGGTATTTAGCCATGCAACGCGTAAACGTGACACGATTTTATATCCAGAAGTACCGGCTGAACAAATTGTGCCGCCACGCTTTCGTGGTCGTATCGTATTAACGCGTGACCCAGATGGGGAAGAACGTTGTGTGGCATGTAACCTTTGTGCTGTTGCATGTCCAGTTGGCTGTATTTCACTACAAAAAGCAGAAAAAGAAGATGGGCGTTGGTATCCGGAGTTTTTCCGTATCAACTTCTCTCGTTGTATTTTTTGCGGTATGTGTGAAGAAGCATGTCCAACGACAGCGATTCAAATGACTCCAGATTTCGAGTTAGGCGAATACGTACGTCAAGACCTTGTATATGAGAAAGAAAACTTACTCATTTCAGGTCCAGGTAAATACCCAGACTACAACTTCTACCGTGTAACTGGTATGGCTGTTAGCGGTAAAGAGAAAGGTCAAGCACAAAAAGAAAGTGCACCAATCGATGTACGGAGTCTATTACCATGATGTGGCCGTTTTATTTGATGGCGCTCGTGGCCATCGTTTCTACGGTTCGTGTAGTTACTAACACGAACCCTGTACATGCATTGCTTAGTCTGATTGTTTCATTACTTGCAGTTGCTGGTATTTTCATGATCGTAGGTGCGCCGTTTGCTGGCGCCCTCGAAATCATTGTTTATGCTGGTGCAATTATGGTCTTGTTCGTATTCGTGGTGATGATGCTTAACTTAGGGCAACACACTGTAGAACAAGAGCGTAAATGGCTTTCTTCAGATGCTTGGGCATATCCAGCACTCATGAGCTTTTTACTTGGCTTGCTTTTAGTTTGGATGCTTGGGGGTGAATATACAACCATCTCTGCACCACTGGGAGCACAAGTAATTGGACCAAAAGTTGTTGGTCAAGCGCTCTTTACTCACTACTTATTATTGGTTGAAGTTGCCGCGATGTTATTGCTAGCAGCCCTTGTTGCAGCATACCACTTAGGTAAACGTGAACCAGGTGCAGAAGAGGAAAAAGAATAATGGGCCAGATCCCTTTAGAACATGGTTTGATTGTTGCAACCATTCTTTTTGCACTCGGTTTTTACGGTGTAATGGTGCGACGCAACCTACTATTTATGTTAATGAGCCTTGAAATCATGATGAATGCTGCTGCGTTAGCATTCGTTCTTGCGGGTAGCGTATGGGCACAACCAGATGGACAAGTGATGTTCATTCTGATTTTAACCCTTGCTGCGGCAGAGGCGTGTATCGGTCTTGCGATTGTCCTTCAGTTCTATCATCGCTTCCATCATTTGGATGTGGATGCTGCTAGTGAGATGCGCGGATGAGTTATTTATATCTAACAGTATTATTTCCGCTAATCGGTTTTATTTTATTGGCGGCAGGGCGTGATAAGCTCTCTGAAAATGTTGCAGCAATTATTGGTGTGGGTTCTGTAGGTTTATCTGCATTATTTGCATTGATTGCTGGTATGGCATTTACCAATAGCGGTCAGCAGGTTTTTGTTCAAAACCTTTGGACATGGTTCAATGTTGGTGGTTTCGCTCCTGGCATTAGCTTACATTTAGATGGCTTATCTTTACTTATGATGGGCATGATCACTGGTGTTGGTTTCCTAATCCACATCTTTGCATCATGGTACATGCGTGGTGAAGAAGGTTATGCGCGTTTCTTTTCTTATTTCAACCTATTCGTTGCAAGCATGCTTGTGCTTGTATTGGGTGACAACTTAGCGTTGTTATTCTTAGGTTGGGAAGGCGTAGGTCTTTGCTCTTACTTGCTCATCGGTTTCTATTATGCAAACCCTGCAAATGGTTGGGCAGCGATCAAAGCATTTACAGTTACCCGCGTAGGTGACGTATTCTTACTTATCGCTTTATTCTTGCTTTACCAACAATTTGGTACGCTGAATACTCAGTACATCGTTGAACACGCAGCAGAAGTAATGACGAAGAGTTCGTCGCTTACCATCTGGACTGCATTAATGTTGTTCTTGGGTGCTGCTGGTAAATCTGCTCAAATTCCATTGCAAACATGGTTGGCAGATGCGATGGCAGGTCCAACACCTGTTTCTGCATTAATCCACGCAGCAACAATGGTAACGGCTGGTGTGTACTTATGCTGCCGTCTATTCAGCGTATTTGAGCTTGCACCTGAAGTGATGCAATTCATTTCGGTAACAGGTGCTGTAACTTTATTAGTTGCAGGCTTTGCTGCTCTTGTACAAACAGATATCAAACGTATTTTGGCTTACTCAACAATGAGTCAGCTCGGTTATATGTTTATGGCTGTGGGTGCAGAAGCATATCAAGCTGGCTTGTTCCACATGTTGGCTCACGCATTCTTCAAAGCATTATTATTCTTGTCTTCTGGTGCAGTTATTCTTGCTTACCATCACGAACAAAATATTTTCAAAATGGGCGGTTTGTTCTACAAAAACAAATTCCTATTTGCATGTTTCGCGATTGGTGGTGGTGCATTAGCAGCGATTCCATTCTTAACAATCGGCTTCTTCTCAAAAGATGCGATTCTTGGTGAAGTTTGGGTTCAAGGTCAATCAGTTGCTCTATACCACACCTTATATTGGGCTGGTGTAGCAGGTGCGTTCCTGACTTCAATCTATACCTTCCGTTTAATCTGGGTTGTATTCTTCGGTAAAGAAAATACACATTACCATGAGATTAAAGGTGCAACTTACTGGGCGCCATTAGGTATCTTGGCTGTATTGTCTACTTTTGTGGGAGCTGCACTAAAAGGTCCTGTAGCTGGTATTTTAAATACAGCGAAAATTCCTGAATTCCACGTTGCTGAACAGTTTGTAGAAGGCATGCATGGAGCAGAGCATTTAGCTGTAGGTATTGCGCTTGGCAGTGAAATCGTTTGCTCAAACAAGTCTTGGTGCTGGCTTAGCTCATATTTGTCGTACTGCATTTGGTTTCGATGCGTTGTATGACATCGTTTTTGTTAAACCTTATTTATTCTTCGCCAAACTATTTGGTCGTGATCCAATTGATAGCTTGTGGCTTGTGCTTCCTGCACTTGTTAAAGGCGGAAACAGTTTTACAAGCTCACGTCAAACAGGTTCATTGCGTGAATACGCATCAAGCATGTCACTCGGTGTAGTGGTGTTATTGATGATCTTGATCGTTATTCAGGTAGTGGGGAAATAAAATGGAAAACAATTTAATTTTACCCGCGCTGATCCTTGTTCCGTTCATTGCAGGTTTTGCTTGTTGGTTAGTCGATAAACTCGACAAAACTTTGCCACGCTGGATTGCCTTAATCGGTATGCTCATTACTTTGGGCTTAGGTCTTGCACTTTGGCAAAGTGGTACTTATACATACGAGTTGGGTTCAAAAGTTCCAACTTGGTCAGCTGAGTTCTATTTACCGTGGATTAAATCTCTTGGTATTGGCATTCACTTAGCAGTGGATGGCTTATCTTTACTCATGGTGTTGTTAACAGCTTTACTTGGTGTACTTGCTGTTGGTTGCTCATGGGGCGAGATTCAAAAGAACGTTGGTTTCTTCCATTTAAACTTATTATGGAGTTTAGGTGGCGTTATTGGCGTGTTCTTGGCAATTGATTTGTTCCTATTCTTCTTCTTCTGGGAGATGATGCTTGTACCAATCTACTTCTTGATTGCGTTATGGGGTCATAAAGGTTCAAACGGCCGTTCACGTGTTTACGCTGCAACTAAGTTCTTCTTATATACGCAAATCGCTGGTTTAGTGATGTTAATCGGTATCCTTGGCCTTGTGGTCTATGGCTACATGATGACTGGTATGATCGGTTTTGATTACAACTATTTATTAGCTGTAGCGAATCGTTTACCTGCTGGCTTCGCGTATGGTTTCATGATCTGCTTCTTTATTGGTTTTGCAGTGAAGTTACCAGTTTTCCCATTGCACGGCTGGTTACCAGATGCGCATGCTCAAGCTCCTACAGCGGGTTCTGTAGACTTGGCTGGTATCTTGATTAAGACAGCAGCGTACGGTTTGCTCCGTTTTGTAATTCCATTCTTCCCAGCAGCTTCTGCACAGTTTGCAGATATTGCGATTATTTTCGGTTTGATTGGTATTTTCTACGGCGCTTGGTGTGCTTACCAGCAAACTGACATGAAACGTTTACTTGCGTATACGTCGATTTCACACATGGGTTTCATTTTACTTGCAATCTATGCAGGTAATATTTTGACCTTCCAAGGTTTAATGATCATGATGTTAGCACATGGTTTGTCATCTGCTGCATTGTTCATTATGTCTGGTCAAATCTACGAGCGCTTGCATACACGTGATTTGCGTTTGATGGGTGGTCTTCGTGGTCAACTCCAATACTTACCATTCTTCTTAATGTTCTTCGTAGCTGCTCTTGTTGGTGTGCCAGGTTTAGGTAACTTTATTGGTGAATTCCTGATTTTGATGGGTTCATTTAATAAATATCCTGCCTTCACGATTCTTGCTTCTATCAGCCTTGTATTTGCAGGTTTATATGGTTTGATCTTGATTCACCGTGCTTTATTTGGTGAGCCAAACCCTGAACAAAAGCAACACTACACTAGTCCATTAAAAGACTTATCTGCTCGTGAAGTTGTTATTTTGATGATTTGTGCGATTGGTCTCGTTTGGCTTGGTATCTTCCCACAAACATTCTTGGATGTATCTCATTCAAGTATGCAGTGGTTGGTCAATAGTTATGTGCCAGTACAAGAAGTCGTTGAAACTGTTCAGCAAACAGCTACTCAACTTGACCATGTGGAGATCCAATAATCATGAACTTCACAGTATCATTCTCTACGATTATGCCATTAGCACCTGTGATGATTGTTGCATTGACAACAGTCGTCGTCATGTTGCTCATTGCAATTAAGCGTAACCATAATTTAATCGCAACAACTTCTGTTGTCGGTTTAAACCTTGCTGCACTTTATATCTTGCTAGAACTATTTGGCGGTAAATTTGTACCGGCAAATGTGATGGGCATGTTTATGGTTGATCCATTTACTTTGTTCTATCAGTTCATGATTTTAGTTGCATCATTGGCTTGTTGTACTCTGTCTCATGCTTACATCGAGACTTATAAAGACAACCGTGAAGAACTCTATCTTCTGTTACTTGCTTCTGTAGCAGGTGCAATGTTGATGGTTGCAAGTTCTCACTATGCATCTTTCTTCATTAGCCTTGAGTTAATGTCGATTCCTGTATACGGCTTACTTGCTTATACACATCAACGTAGCCAATCGCTTGAAGCGGGTATTAAGTACCTTGTACTTTCTGCAACAGCTTCTGCAATGTTGTTGATGGGTATGGCGTATATCTACGCTTACACTGGTTCGCTTTCATTCTATGATTCTGTTCAAGCTTTATTTGGCGCAATCAAACAGCCAATGGTGTTATTAGGTTTAGCACTTATTATCTTTGCTGTTGCATTCAAATTATCGCTTGCACCGTTTCACAAATGGACACCAGACGTATATGCGGGCGCTCCAGCTCCAATGGCAACTTTCTTAGCGACTGCTGCTAAGGTTGCAACTATTGGTTTGTTCGTACGTTATTTGCTTGCTTCTGGCGCAATCATGGTTAACTCGCTAGTGACTGTTTTGACAATCATTGCTGTATTGTCAATTTTAGTTGGTAACTTGCTCGCTGTTCGTCAAGTGAACTTAAAACGTATTTTAGGTTATTCATCTATTGCTCACTTTGGTTATTTGTTAATTGCTTTAATCAGCATGACATATGCGAGCTTAGGTAGCGTAACTGTGTATGTGGTGACTTATGTATTAACCACTATTGGTGCCTTTGGTGCAGTAGCGTTAATGTCTAGCCCATATAACAACGTAGATGAAGCTCAAAGCCTTGCAGACTACCGTGGTTTGTTCTGGCGCCGTCCAGTACTTACAGCAACATTAACAGTCATGATGTTATCTTTGGCTGGTATTCCATTAACAGCAGGCTTCATTGGTAAGTTCTTAGTTGTTATGGCTGCTGTAACGACTCAACACTGGTTCTTAGCTGCAATGATTATTGTGGGTAGTGGTATTGGTTTGTATTACTACTTACGTGTGATGGTTGTGATGTATATGACTCCACCTGAAACTCCTCGTATTGATGCTGATGCACATTGGGGACAAAAAGTGGGTGGTTTGATGGTATTAGCTGCTGCTGCATTAGTGATTATTTTGGGTGTATATCCAGATCCAATGATTAATTTGGCGTTAAAAGCAGAAATTTTATCTCCATTACATTTCATGCTTTCGCAACAACAATAATTCTTGTGTACAAAAAAGCCTCCAAATATGGAGGCTTTTTTTTATTGATAGTTAAAAAAAGATTATAATAAATACGTTTTTATATTTTTAGGTAACATCTGTGGCCATTCAAGAAATTCGTCACCCACTTATTCGCCATAAATTAGGTTTATTACGTCGTGCTGACATCAGTACTAAAAATTTCCGTGAGCTTGCTCAAGAAGTGACTATGTTGTTGACATATGAAGCAACGAAAGATTTACCTGTTGTGGATTGCGAAATTGATGGATGGGCTGGAACTGTTACTACTCAGCGTATTGCTGGTAAAAAAATAACGATTGTACCGATTTTACGTGCTGGTATTGGTATGCTTGATGGCGTGCTTAATCTGATTCCAAGTGCAAAAGTAAGTGTGTTAGGTCTTGAGCGTAACGAAGAGACTTTGGAAGTGCGTACTTACTATAAAAAGCTAGTTCCAGATGTGGCTAACCGTATTGCAATGATTATCGATCCAATGCTGGCAACAGGTAACTCTTTGGTTGCTGCAATTGATGTGTTAAAGGCAAGTGGATGTAAAGATATTCGTGTTATGGTATTGGTTGCAGCTCCTGAAGGAATTGCAAAAGTTGAGGCAGCACATCCTGACATTCAGCTTTATACTGCATCTATTGATGATGGCTTAAATGAACAAGGTTATATCGTTCCTGGTTTAGGCGATGCTGGTGACAAGATTTTTGGTAGTGTTCAAAAAGATTAATTTTTGAAATAGTCATAAAAAAGAGACTTCATCAAACCGTATTTTTAACAGCGGAATTGAAAGTCTCTTTTTATTTACAGCAACGATTGGATGGGAAAAACAGGGGAAAGATCATGAAACAAGAGTTTTATATTGGAAGAGTAAAACAATATAACGCCGATAAGGGGTTTGGTTTTATTTCCACCACTGAAGGAGATATTTTCTTTCATATTTCTGACTTTCCTGCATCAGAAGGTGAGCCGAAAAGAAATGAGAAAGTGAGATTTCTTGCGGCTGACAATCAAGGGAAATTTAAAGCGATCAAAATTGAGCGTATTGACACGAATCCTGCGAAAACCAAAAAAAATAAAATTGCGGATCACAATAAAGCGATCACGAGTGAGTTATTGTCAAATTTCCGACGTTAATAATGAGCTAGATGTAATATATTAAAAACACTTAAATAATGAATGTACTAGACAATTGTTTTGATGCGTTCAGAAAGATTAAGTGATTTAGGATTAAGGGAGATATTAATTTCCCTTAATTTTCTTAAAAATGAATAATAAGATAAAGAATGGGGAAATATGGTTCAACGGGGAAAAATTAAACGCAGCAAATTCAAGCTGAGTTCACGTGAGTACATCAGTATATTTATCGTTGGCATCTTGGTTATTGTTGCGTGTGTGACTTTTATAGTATTGCACTATCGTCAACAAGCTCAGCAGCGTGCATCACATGAAAAAGTACAATTATTAATAGAGCAACAGAAGCAGATTATTAAGGAACAGCGTGCAGCTTTGGGTAAATTGCCAGATATACAACTTTCTGAGAAAACGAAAAAGGCTTTAGCATTTACTCCTCAAACAGTTGCTTCTCAAACAGCTCCAGCCCCGGAACGAGTAAATAATGAAACATCGGCTTTTCATTGTGATGGGCGTGAGCATTGTTCGCAAATGCATTCTTTAGAAGAGGCACGTTGGTTTGTAAGAAATTGCCCGAACACTAAAATGGATGGAGATCATGACGGTGAGCCATGTGAAAATGATTCACGATGGCATTAGAAGATCAGGCTTTAAGCCTGATCTTCATCGCAGAATTTTAAAAATGCTTTAAGTCCTGGGCCTTGATATTTTTGGCGATGTACCAGCATGTAAAGCGGACGGGTCAGTTGCCAAAATGGTGTATCTAAAATAACGAGTTGACCTTTCTCACTTAAAGGTTCAATCGCTAATCTAGAAATACAAGACATTCCTAAGCCACCTGCCACTATTTTCAAGATTGCTTCATTATGACCAAGCGTTAAGCGAATGTTGGCATCTGGTAGATCTTGCAAAATTGCATTATCAAAGACTTCACGCGTACCAGATCCTTCTTCACGTAAAATCCATTCTACGTCATGAAAATCTTGAGGCGTAAGTGGACGATTTAAACGAGTTAAAGGATGATCTGGTGAACAGCATACTGCTAACTCATCATCATGCCAATGAATACACTGGAGTTGAGGTAAGTGACAAGAACCTTCAATTAAAGCTAAATCTAGTTGGAACTGATTTACTGCTTCAATCATTTGGCGTGTATTGCCCACTTGAAGTTGTAAATGTGCTTGCGGATGACGTTGTAAAAAGTTAGCCATTAAATCAGGCATTAAATAGTCGCTAATGGTTAAAGTCGCACCGATACGTAAATCAATACTTTGTAATTCACCCTTGGCAGCTTGTTCAAATGCTTCACAACGTCCTAATATTTCTAATGCTTGAGGAAGTAAAAAACGTCCAAGATCATTAAGCTGTAAGCGCTTACCTAAACGATCAAATAAAGGAGCACCTAAGCCGTCTTCTAAATCGGCTAAAGCCATACTAGCTGCACTTTGCGTCAGTCTGACCGCATCACTGGCTTTAGTAACGGTTCCTTCTTGGGCGACTGCTACAAAAACAGCCAACTGGCGTAATGTCATCCGCATGTTTAAAAAGCCTTAACGTTTAAAAGTATTCATTATTTCGGCTGTCATGCTAACATGAGCGCACTATTTCATGCCACGTTGAAATCATGTCAATTGAAAAATTTAGCGTAGAAAAAGTTTTATCAGTTCATCGTTGGACCCCAACACTTTTCAGCTTTACCATGACTCGCCCTTCGCATTTTAAATTTACCGCAGGTCAGTTTGCGCGTATAGGTTTAAAGGTAGGTGACGAACTGGTTGTTCGTGCTTATTCGGTGGTGTCTTCTCCATTTGATGAAACGCTAGAGTTCTTCTCAATTGTTGTACCAGACGGTGCCTTCACTTCGAATCTACAGCATTTGAAAGTCGGTGATGAGCTTTATTTGGAAAAAATTCCATATGGCTATCTGACTTTGGCGCGTTATCAGCAACCTTTGCCGCATGATTTATGGTTATTAGCAACAGGTACAGGTCTAGCTCCATTTTTGTCGATGCTACAAGACTTTGAGACTTGGTCTAATTATCAAAAGATTAATTTGGTTTATAGCGTCCGTACTGCAGATGAATTGGCATATGTCGATCGTATTCAAGAGATTGCTGAAACGTTTGGGGAAGGGCATAACGGCTTTAAATTTATTCCTATTATTACCCGAGACTCATCAGCGCCGTTGCATGAGCGCTTACCAGTTTTAATCGAAAATGGTGAGTTAGAAAAAGCAGCAGGTCTGGAACTTAATTCAGCAACCAGTCACGTTATGTTATGTGGAAACCCACAAATGGTAGATGATACCAAAGAGGCTTTAAAACGCCGTGGTTTGACGATGAATCGTCGTGGTGAAGGAAATATTGCGGTAGAGAATTATTGGTAAAAACCGAAAATAAAATATTTTAAGAAAACTTTTTATGGATATGTTTATTAATGGACAAACATATCCATAAATTCACGAATTTCTGAAATCGCGCTGTCGACATCTGTTGAAAGCCAAGTTGGTTCAAATAGACCTGCATAATATTCAAGACGATCTTGAGGAACAACCAAGCGAACAGGGCAGTCTTCTTCAAGTAAACGCCACGGTAAAATTGGGACTTCATTATCCAGAAATACATTGATATTACGAATATCAACAATCATCGCATTAACACATTCTGGGAATGGCATGACCGAGAACTCTTCGGTACGGCGACGGAAATACTCAAGATCACCCCATTTTAACTGGAAGCTTGGTTTATTAAATTCAATAATACCAATGAGATGCTCATCTCTTGTTTGATGCAAATAACATTGATGTGTGACGTCAGTGTCGAGATCAAGAGTTACGCTTTGCTGACGATACATCATAAAATTGAGTAGCTTTAAAACAAGGGGGCTTATTATAGCCTATTTTATAAAAAGTAAGCGCTAAAACATATTGTATTACAAATCGAGTTTTGAAGAAGGTGATGAATAAAATGAGATTATATTTTTAATAGTCAAAATTAATGTGGCTAAATTTTATACTAAATTTATTATTTTAAAAGTAGAGTTTTGCAAACCTAGTCACCTACGCATAATGCTTTTTCACACAATGCAACAAATCAAATTGTTATGATGATTATAAAGTTAATGATAATAGAAGAGGGGAAAGAAGATGCATGATTTTTCAAAACCACCTCATGTGACGAGTCCTGAAGAAACTGCGAAAAAAAGAAGATTGCCAGTTTATATTTTAATTATTGTTGGGCTTTTTCTTATTGCACTCATCGTCTACATGGTTGCTGATCATAGCAAAACGCCTAAAGAAGAAGGAGCTTTTCAACATGAGAGCACGCCACATGTCATGATGGGTAGTTCTGATTTGAAAACTTACAAAGGATAGTAAGCACAACAGTATATCTTGATAGAAAGCCTTTAGGATGTGCCCTGAAGGCTTTTTTTGCAATCTTTTGCATCAATTTGTTGTATTTATGCAGAAGGTTGTTGATTGAAAAATATTCAAAACATAAGGTGACATAGACCGCATTTATCGTCATTTTTTACAACGAACTGGTGTTTTTCATTTATTGATAACACTGAAAAGAACATAACAATTGAGGACATAACAATATGAATGAATTTTTTAATGGGCCTCGCGGCGCTCAGTTTGATGCGATGTATTACTGGGATCAGTTTCATCCTATTTTGGCTGCAATTGTCATCTTACTGGTTGGCTGGATAATCGCTTTAGTGGTAGCAGCAGGGGTAAAAAAACTTCTGCAAAAATTAAATACCAATGCCAAATTATCTTCAGCTACAGGGCGTACTCCCAATATAGAAGGTCTCGTCTCCAAAGTCATATTTTGGTTTATTTTGATTCTTGCCGTTGTTGCTGCTTTAAATGTACTCAACATTAGTGGAGTAAGTGGTCCATTTAGCAATATGGTGAATCAGGTACTTGTTTACATTCCAAATATTATTGCTGCGGTGGTGGTGGGCTTTATTGGCTGGATAGTTGCTCGACTGGTGCGAGCAGGGATCACCAATGTGCTATCTAGAACGCAACTTGATGATAAGTTAAGTAGTGAAGTGGGTGTAGGAGGAATCAGTCAAAATATCGGTGAAATTCTTTACTGGCTTGTACTATTACTTTTCCTTCCTATTGTTCTCTCAATCTTGGGATTAACAGGTTTACTTATTCCTGTTCAAAACATGGTGAATGAGGCAATTGCCTTCTTACCAAATATCTTTATTGCTGGCGTTATCGTTTTTGTTGGTTATATCTTGGCAAAAATTGTACGCGGTATTGTTGAAGGTTTAATCAATAGCTTAGGTGTTCAAGCTCAAGCTGAAAAAATTGGTCTTTTCAAAAATTCAAATGTAGGCAAATTCTTAGGTTCATTTGTTTTTGCCATTATTATCATTACGACATTGATTGTGGCATTTGAAGCTTTGGGTATTCAGACCATTTCTCAACCTGCGACAGCAATGCTGAATGAAATCTTGCAAGCGATTCCAAACATTATTGCTGCTGGTTTAATTCTACTTGTTGCTTATATTGTTTCTCGTTTTGTTGGACGCTTGGTTGCCGAACTGATTGCAGGAACAGGTGTTGATGAAATTCCAGCAAAATTAGATGTACAACGCTTTTTAGGTCAAACTAAAGTCTCTGGTGCTGTTGGCTGGTTAATTGTGTTCTTTACCATGTTGTTTGCAGTTTCTGAAGCTGCTGACCGTCTTGGCTTTGAACAGATTAGTGGTCTAATCGCAATGTTTATCCACTTCGGTGCAAACATTCTATTGGGCGCTGTGATTTTGGTGATTGGTTTCTGGCTTGCCAATGTTGTGGCGAACGTAGTTCAACGTGGTGAATATAATAGTTCACGTTGGTTAGGTAGTTTGGTGCGTGTCTTGATTATCGGCTTAGTTCTTGCGCTTGGTTTAAAAGCGATGGGTATTGCTGATTCGATTGTGAACCTTGCATTTGGTTTAACTCTAGGCGTTTGGGTGGTCGCCAACCAGCAGAAAGATTACTATCTGATTTGCTTGATAAAGCGAAAAAAGAAGCAAATCATCCAAATCCTTTATATCAACCACCTACAACAACAACAGCGAGTACGTCTTCAACTCCAACTTCATCAACCACGACAACTCCACCATCAACGGTTCCATCTGATGCAAAACCCGCAGATTTTGCACAGGTAAACCCAGCACAACCACCTGTAAATAAACCATTTGGCTCTACCGGGGAAAATGATGAAATTTAGTGAGTGAACTAATTTTCAGATAAACCGTACAAAAAATCTTTGATTTTTGTGATAAGTTCGACCACTCTATATGAGTGGTCGTTCTGTCTTTGACAGCTATAAAAACAAATAAGTGAGGAAAATACGATGAAAAAACCTGGTCGTTTTTTAGCACCTGTTGTAATTGCTGGGATTACCGTTGGTTTTTTAGCAAGTGCTTATAAATTTGTATTTAGCAAATCTGATTCATCAAAACAGGCAACAACGCATACACGTGATGCTGAAAAATCATCAAGTGAGTCTAAAGCAGCAAATTAGCTTATTCCGCATTTAAACATATTGTGCTGCTGCATAAGCAGAAGACCAAGCCCATTGGAAGTTATAACCTCCTAAATGGCCGGTTACATCAAGTACTTCTCCAATAAAGAACAGTCCTTTCTGCTTTTTGCTTTCGAGTGTTTTAGATGAAACTTCGGTTGTATCAATTCCACCTAAGGTCACTTCGGCAGTACGGTATCCTTCAGTGCCTGATGGTTTAACCGAAAAACCATGTAACTGCTCGGCAATATGCTCTAGTTGTGCATCACTAATATTACCAATCGCCGTTTCGCTATGCTCTGGCCATATGAGTTGTTGTAGCTCTTGTACAATACTTTTCGCCGTAAATTCATTCAGAAGGGTGCGCAATAAAACTTTAGGCTGTGCTTTCTTTTTGTCTTTTAAATAAGCTGCCAAATCTTGGCTTGGGAAAAAGTCAATTTTAAAACTTTCCCCAGTATTCCAATAGTTAGAAAGCTGTAGGGAACTTGGTCCACTTAATCCACGGTGGGTAAATAATAACGCTTCAGTAAAGCTATTTTTTGAGTTGCTTAAAGTCACATCTAAAGCATTACCACTTAAGCGTGTGGTGACTTCTTTAATATGATCTGAAAAAGTAAATGGAACTAAACCAGCACGGGTAGGGAAAACTGTATGTCCAAATTTTTGTGCCAGTTCATAGCCAAATCCAGAACCACCCAAAGTCGGAATGGATAAGCCGCCTGTAGCAACGACTAATGACTCACAGCTAAAACGACCTTGGTTGGTGTGTACAGAAAAACCGCCTTGTTCTAATGGATCGATCTGCCCAACTTCACAATGGGTTTGTATTTCAACATTGTTGGTTTTATTACACTCACTCACCAACATCTCTAAAATTTCTTTAGCGCCGTTTAGCGTAAATAATTGCCCGTGTTTTCGTTCTTCATATGCAATTTTGTAGTCACATACCAAACCGATAAAGTCCCAGTTGCTATAGCGTGACAGGGCAGAAATGACAAAGTGTGGATTATGAGAAATATAGTTGTCAGGCTCTACATAGAGGTTGGTAAAGTTACATTTCCCACCGCCCGACATTAAAATCTTTTTACCAACTTTGTTGGCTTTTTCTAAAATTAAAACCGAGCGCCCTCGTTTAGCAGCATGTGCAGCCAACATGAGTCCAGAAGCGCCTGCACCTAAGACAATGACATCGACATGACTGTTAGACATAAGAGATTCTCGATTAATCGTGAAAATTAAAAAGGGGCATATACTACCATGTCAGCACTTACTCGTGCTAAAGACATTTATTGCCGTAGAGAAAACCTTAACTAAAATGAGTAAATTATTGGTGCGATTTATTTCTTATATCTGCCTGTAAACCACCAGAATGAATAGCCAGAATACGAGTTCCTTCAGGAAAGTAATGATTCTTTATAAGGTCAAACAGACCGAACATCATTTTTCCCGTATAGATCGGTTCAAGAGGCACGGCATATTTCGCTTCAAAACTCTCAATAAATGCAAATAGTTCAGGTGACGTTTTGGCATAACCTCCGCAGCAATAAGCATCTGTCAGAGACCAATTCTGTTTTTTAGTCCACTGTTGAATT
This sequence comes from Rhizophagus prolifer, assembly GCA_019425655.1. Classification (NCBI taxonomy): domain Eukaryota; kingdom Fungi; phylum Glomeromycota; class Glomeromycetes; order Glomerales; family Glomeraceae; genus Rhizophagus; species Rhizophagus prolifer. Next base: position 41,714 of record NQWY01033936.1, on the reverse strand, counting down.
TCTTGTTGTAAAAAGTCACCTTTTAAAGCCGAAAACCCCATAACTTTTTGATGTGCTGAACTCCTTTCAATAAGACCTGAAATCGTTCCGGCGGTTCCCACTGCACAGCAAATCACATCGTATTGCTCTAAATCATACTCACTAAGAATTTCCTGACAACCTTGAACTGCTAGCTGATTGGTGCCGCCTTCTGGAATAATAAAAGTTTCAGGAAACTGATGACCTAGCTTTTGAAGATAATTTGCGTCATCTCGCAAGCGATACTCATTGCGTGAGACAAAATGTAGCTGCATTCCCAGACTTTGGGCTTTTGCCAAAGTGGGGTTAAGAGGCTTACTCGCTAACTCTTCACCACGAATAATTCCAATACTATGTAAGCCAAAAAGATGAGCTGCATAAGCAGTTGCAGCAATATGGTTGGAATAAGCCCCACCAAAAGTCAAAGTAGTTGATAGACCTTGTTGTTTTGCGGCAAGCAGATTGTATTTTAGTTTGAAAAATTTATTGCCCGAAATTTGAGGATGAATTAGATCTATCCTTTTAATGTCGAGATGAACAGATGAGGGGAGTTCAATGTGCTGGTAGGAAATCGGTTGGGCAATGTGATCAAACATTAGAAATTGAGAAAAATAATGAATGATCACATTGTAGCTTTTTAAAGAGAACTTTAAAAAGCTGATTAAGAACTTGTATCGACAGAAGTAATTACTGACATACCAGGGCGTAAGTGTTCCATTCCTTCCTGATTCGGGTCTATGGTGATGCGTACAGCTATGCGTTGCACAACTTTAGTAAAGTTGCCTGTCGCATTGTCTGGCTTTAACACACTGAACTCTGAACCTGCAGCAGGTGAGATTTGCTCAACATGGCCTGTAAATTTTTTGTGGTTCATGGCATCGACAGTAAACCATGCTTTTTGACCAATTCGCATATTGGCAATTTGGGTTTCTTTAAAGTTAGCAATCACCCAAGTTTGCTGTGGAATTAAGTAGAGTAACTGTGAGCCTGCCGCGACATATTGTCCAACACGAGGGTTTACTTCACCCAGTTGACCATCCATTGGAGCAACAATAACGCTATAGTCTTTGGTGGTCTGTGCTTGGTCTAACTGTGCTTTAGCACTTGAAACTTGTGCTTCTAAGCCAGCTTCTGCGACCTGTGCGGTTTTCAAAGCCTCTTTAGCAACTAAAACATTCGCTTCTGCCTGTTTAAGTGCTGCAAGGTTATTTTCAGCATCGGCCGCGGCTTTATCTTGCTCAGATTTAGAGGCTGCACCACTATTTCCTAGCTGTTGGTAACGTCTAAGCTGAGCTAAAGAGAGTTCGTATTGAGCTTTTGCTTGATCGACTTTAGCTTGCGCCGCCACAATATCAGCTTGCTTCTGAGCAATGGATTGGGTTTGGTTGGCTAAAGTATTTTTAGCTTGTTCAACCCCAGAAGCTGCCTGAGTTACTTTTTGGTCATAAGTGGTTGCATCAATGTGCATTAACACTTGACCCTTTTTAACGTGATCAAAGTCTTTGACTAATACATCTTTAATGTAGCCATTAATTTGTGAAGATAAAATCGTAGTTTTACCTTTGACATAACTATTGTCAGTTTGCTGGACACTCGTTGCAAAAGGACCAATTCTCCATGCCCATAAAATTACTAAAATACCGATAATAAGGACTCCCAACATCCAGAACAGAGTTGAGCTTTTTGTCGGAATCAATTTACTTTGGCTCGTTGGCAGGAACCTGAGCAGGTGATTGTTCCGGTTTGTTTTGATCATCTGACATATATCAATCTCAATTTCTATTTCATCAATAACAAAAGCCTTTAAGGGCGGCTAATTCCTCTACGTTGTAGATATTTACTACGCGCAATGTTAAATCCACCCCATAAGAGCAGTGCGATAGCAAAAATACCGTTTAACGCAATAACATCATTGTAGGCGCGCACTTGGGCTTCACGGGTGACTACTTGATTGAGTGTGCGCATGGCCTGAGTCGTTTGTAATGCCGGGTCATTTGTTGTGATGGCTGCACTACGTTGATAGGTGGAGAGCCTTTGAGAAACTAACGGATCTGATTGTTCTAAATCTTTAATAATCTCGACTTGATAGTTCTGTGTGCGGTGTTGTTGATAGGTCGAGAAGAAAGAAGACCCGACAAGGCCACCAAAGGTTTGAGTTGCAGAAAACAAGACAATAAAAGTCACTACATACGAAGGACCTTTAGCCAAAGTTTGGGCAAAGCCAATAAGCAGTAAAGGCCCAATAAATAAACCACCTGCGAAGCCTACTAAGAACTGACTTGCAAAGAAGTTCACAGGCCGAACATCACTGGTTAAGTGGTAATCTAGTCCGCATGCAACCAGAATTAAGAATTCTGCGAAAAGTAAGTGGAAGATAATTCGTTCACGTGAAAAAGTCAGTGCACTAAACAGCGTTCCGCTTAAAATCCCGATAAATATCACTACATAAAGAGGTACAAACTGATCAGGCCCCATTCCCATAGCTTTTAAGAAATTAACCGCAGCATAGCTTTGCTCTGACATTAGAAGTCGAATAGCAAAAGCACCAAAAATGAAACGCAAGGTCGAAGCAGTACCTAGCCAACGTGTCATAATTAATGGATTGGCTCGATAGTGTTCATAGAGCAAACCAAGAACAACCAAACTAAAGCCAGCAATTAAAACGTAAGCAAGCCATTCACTATTAAACCACCATAAAATTGGGCCTTGTGTAAGCACAATACATAAGCATGCAAAACCGGGAGCCAGTAAAGCAAAGGTAAAGAAATCCTGCTTCTCAAATACATAAATACGTAAGCTTCGTGGTAGTTTCAATGAAACAACCATGGCTAAACAACAAAGTGCTAAACCTAGCTCAAAGGTGTAAAGAACAGACCAACTGTCTGTACTAACAAGAAATGGAGAAATAATCCAAGCGACGGGAACCCCTAACTGCTGAAAACCGAAGGCAATATATATACCTTTTGCCATATCTGCTTTTTTAAAAGCCTGCATGGTGTAATACATACCTAAAGAGCTGAGTGGCGCTCCTGCCAAACCTGCCACAACCCTTGCAAATAGGGCCATTTCATAGGTATGCACAAAAATGTGCAAAACAAGTACCGCAATAAAGATGACCAGCCCTATTTCTGAAAATACTCTCAGGCCATACTGTTGCCGGGCTTTAAACAAAATCAGGTTTGAGCTGACATTTGCCATGACATAAGCAGCAGGTAGCCAAGCAGCTTCGGAAGGCGTCAGTCCATATTCACCTTGAATTAAAGGTAAATTTGCCGTAATAAAACCATTACTTAAACTTGCCGAAAGGGCTCCGCTTAGGTATAGAGTGTGCAATTGCTGCTGGTGAACCCGGCAAAGTCGGTTGCTCGTCTGGTGTCCAGTCGGGTGGTGTTTCTAAATAACGAGGCGTTTTACTCATTCTATCCCTCGAATTTTTGTATTTGAATACCATTAAATAGTAATTCAATTGCTCGTTTTGCTAAGCGAGTCTGTTCTTCTGGCTCATGTCCTTGAAATGAAGAACCTAACATTGCAGTGACCATTGCATAGTCATTGGCAGTGAGATCAGCTCGACACAGTTTTTGTTCTATGGCATTTTCAATCAGTGGTTTAAGTGCATTATTTCGCCGTTCATAAATTTTTAACATAATTGGATCTTGTCGATCAATCACTCTCCAAAAATCTTGCAAAATTGCAAGCTTAGGAAGTTGTGCAATATGTCCTTCAATTAAACGAAATAAACCATCTTCGAATTGTTGAAAATGAGCTGCTTTTTGCTCTAGCTGTGTAATCGCACGTTCTAAAAGTGCGCTAATTAAAGCCTTGCGGTCACAAAAGTTACGGTAAAAAGTTGCTCTGCCTACACCTGCATGGTCAATCACAACTTGCAAGGGCACATTAATGCCATGAATACGAAAACATTCTTCGGCTGCATTGAGTAATTCATCCCGATTATGGGCAGCAATTTTTTGACGTTTACTCATGTCATTGATTTGGGAGTTCTAAAGACCGATATATTTAACGGACATTTTTGTCCGTTGTGAAGATATAAATTGTAAAAAACATGAAAATTCAATTTTCATCATTTATATGTTTTCCGTTTTTATATGTGTCATAAAAAGCTGTTAGAATACCGCGCAATTGCATGATGCTAGGTCAATACAATGTTTGAGTCCCTTATTCCTCTTTTTTCAATTGCGATGGCATTGATGCTTGGAGCAATAAGCCCTGGGCCGAGCTTTATTTATGTAGCACAAAATTCAATTTCTAAATCACGTAAACATGGTTTGTTTACAGCTTTAGGTACAGGTACAGGCGCAGCTCTTTTTGGTTTTCTAGCTGTTATGGGGTTGCAGGCAGTTTTATTAGCAGTGCCTTCTGCTTATTTAATCTTAAAAATTGGTGGTGGGCTGTATTTGCTTTGGCTGGCTTTTAAAATTATTAAACACGCTAAAGAACCAATTGCCATGGAAAATGATGGCAAATCAAAAATGACCTATAAACAGGCATATCGTTATGGCCTGATTACCCAGTTAAGCAACCCGAAAATTGCAGTCGTTCTAGCGAGTGTATTTACTGCTTTATTGCCAAAAGAAATTCCAAATTACTACTACATTGCATTGCCAGTGATTTGTTTTATGATTGATGCAGGGTGGTATTCATGTGTTGCAATGCTGCTCTCTTCAGAGAAGCCTAGAACAATGTACTTAAAAGCAAAAACTGGCGTTGACCGAGTGGCTGGAAGCATTGTGAGTTTATTGGGTTTAAAGTTAATTTTCTTCAAATGATAAGTCTTTAATTAAAATATCTAAAAAATACAAAGCCAGCTATTTAAAGTCTGGCTTTATTTTTGAGTAAAATATATACAAATTGAAATATCTTTTTTTATACTTAAATATTTAAAAAGTGGTAACTTAATAAATAAAACAAAAAGAAATGAGGATCACGTTATGAAAAAACTAATGGTGAGCATTTCTGTAGTTTTTCTCATCTTAACTACAGGGTGTGAGATGAAAACAATGAGTAAGCCACAACCAGCAAATGAGCGGACCATGAGCATTGTTGGTACACCTGTTCATGAAAAAGATTACAAGATTTCCGATTTACAAGCCAATAATCATGAGCAATCCAACTATTAAGTTACTCACAGCTTGCATCACTTACTGTATGTTAAATGTAGTAAGTGCATGTGAGCCTGCATCCTTGGATTGGAAGCTTTTTCAGGAAAAATATGATTTAAATCATGATGGAATGTACAGCTTAAAAGAATTTGAACGTGTCCAAGATTTCTACCCGTATAACTGGCCTACGGATAAGCGTTTTCAGGGAGAGAATAAGCAAACAGAACTATTTCATTATTTAGATGAAAATAAGAATGGCTATTTAACAAATGAAGAGTTGGGGAATATACACGTTTTATTTAGTAACCCTTGTGAAGGGCGGCCATGGACATAATTTAAATCTTCTTATAGATGTTTCTAGAAAATTTATAGTTAAAAAAGCTCCCAAGTTAGGGAGCTTTTTTATTAAGGCAAATTAAGAAACTTTATCGCCAGGTTTTGCACCGCTATCTGGTGAAATAATGAAAATACCTTCACCATTTCCAGCAGCAAGTACCATTCCGTTTGAAATACCAAAACGCATTTTACGTGGTGCAAGGTTAGCCACCATGACAACCAATTTACCTTTTAAATCTTCTGGTGCATATTGGCTACGAATGCCACTAAATACGTTACGTGGTTCAGCTTCACCAACGTCTAACGTCAGTTGAAGTAACTTATCTGAACCTTCAACTGTACCTGCTTCAACAACCTGAGCAACACGCAAGTCAACTTTTAAGAAGTCTTCGATACCGATAATTTCAGCTTCACCCACTGCTGGAGTAGGGGCAGCTTTTTTCTCTGCCGCTTTGTCCTTTTTCGCCGTTGCTTTAGTTGCTTCTGGAGCAGGAGTACCTAAAGACTCTTTAGAAGCATCGACCATTGCCGCAACAGCTTTTGGATCAACACGTTGCATCAATGGCTGGAACTGTGCAATGTCATGACTTACAAGAATTTGTTTGCGTGACTCGAAATCGAAGCTTTCAAGTTTTAAGAAGTCTTGAACTTGCTTTGCCAAAGTTGGAAGAACTGGAGCCAAGTACACCGCGAGTTGACGGAATAAGTTGATACCCACAGAACATACATCAAGAACTTGTTGCTCTTGACCTTCTTGTTTAGCAAGTGCCCAAGGTTTTTTCTCATCAATATATTGGTTTGCACGGTCAGCAAGCGCCATAATTTCACGGATCGCCGTAGAGAATTCACGTGCTTCATATGCTTTAGCAATTGAATCGCCTGCATCAATAAAGCTTTGTACTAACTCAGATTCTGCACATTCAGCAGATAACGTATTGTTAAAGCTACTATTGACGAATTTTGCACAGCGGCTAGCAATATTGACGACTTTACCGACTAAATCTGAGTTTACTTTTTGAACAAAGTCATCAAGGTTCAAGTCAGAATCTTCAACTTTATCTGAAAGTTTAGAAGCGAAGTAGTAACGTAAATACTCTGGGTTTAAATGCTGTAAATACGTCTCGGCCTTAATGAAAGTACCGCGTGACTTAGACATTTTTTGTCCATTTACAGTCAAGAAACCATTTACAAACAAGCCTGTTGGGGTGCGATAGTTCGCGCCTTCAAGCATTGCAGGCCAGAACAAAGCATGGAAATAAACAATATCTTTACCAATAAAATGATAAACATCGTTTTGGCTGTCTTTTTTCCAGAAATCATCAAAGTTTAAATCTGGGCGTTTAGTTTTGATGTAGTTTTCAAAACTAGACATATAACCAATTGGGGCATCTACCCACACATAGAAATATTTATTTGGTGCGTCTGGAATTTCAAAACCAAAATATGGTGCATCACGAGAAATATCCCAGTCTGCTAAACCAGCTTCAAACCACTCATCTAACTTGTTCGCAATTGAAAGTGGTAAGCGACCTTCATCACGCGTCCATTTTTGTAAATATTCAGAGAAGTTTGGAAGTTTGAAGAAATAATGGTCTGATGATTTTTCAACTGGTGTTGCACCACTTAAAGTTGAACGCGGGTTAAGTAACTCTGTTGCATTATAAGTTGTACCACATACTTCACATGAGTCGCCGTATTGATCTTCTGACTTACATTTCGGGCATGTGCCTTTAATGAAACGGTCAGATAAGAACATCCCTTTTTCTGGGTCAAATAATTGAGTTACAGGGCGAACTGCAATATTTCCAGCTTCACGGTTTTTAATGTAGATATCTGTTGAGCGTGCTTTGTTTGCATCGCTATGTGTTGAATCGTAATGATCGAAATGAACGCCAAAACCGTCAAAATCACGAATGTGTTCTTTTTGAACATTCGCAATTTGCTCTTCTGGGCTAATACCATTCGCTTCGGCACGTAGCATAATCGCTGTACCATGAGCATCGTCCGCACACACATAAGTCACATCATGACCCATTGCCCGCATGGCACGAACCCAGATATCTGCCTGGATGTAACCGAGTAAATGACCCATATGAATTGGACCATTCGCATAAGGGAGGGCATTAGTGACTAAAATTTTACGCACGGATCTCATTCTCTCATTCGTATTTATAAGGTGGAAGATTTTAACTGATGAGTGAAGAAAAACAAAGCATGAGAAGGATTGCTTCATAAGGGGGGCGAGTGCAAGACAAGAGCTAAGCTTGAGTAGTTGGATAAGCAAAGATTAATAATCTTTGGCTACAAGCAAGGGGAAGCAAAACATATTTTAAGTTAAAAGTTATTTCTCTTTAGAAAAGATAAACAAATCAAAAAATATTTGAATCTTCCTGTATTGTCTTTGTTTCAAATTGCAGTTACGGTCAGAAAATAAGTCATAACGATGTATAACTATTAACTTACTTCAGGTAATTTTTTTAATTAACGATGAGGATAACAACGATGACTACTGAAAATAAATTAGATGAATTAAAGGCAAAAGCGGCAGATGCAAAAGTAAAGGGTGAGAAAGCTTTGGACGACCTAAAGGAAAATGTTAAAGAGAAACAGGCCGCTGCAAAAGATGCTGTTGAAGATAAAGTAGATGAATTAAAGTCAAAGGCAGCAGATGCAAAAGCACAAGGTGAAAAAGCCTTGGATGATTTGAAGGACAATGTAAAAGAAAAACAGGCTTCTGCAAAAGATGCTGTTGAAGATAAAGCCACTGATTTGAAAGGCAAACTTGATGATGCTCAGCATAGTCTGCAAGATAAGTTTGATCACTTACGTACTGAAGCGGCCCATAAGCTTGATGATGCTAAAGCCAAAGCCGCAGAATTGAAGGAAGAAGCTGCATCAAAACTTGATGAATTGAAAACGCAGGCAACTGCAAAGTTTGATGAATTGAAGAAAACAGCAACTGATAAACTGAATAAGTTAAAAAATCACGATTCTGCTGAATAAGCTGATTTAAACTAAAATCCGTGCTGCTCACTCAAATATTGAGGCTTTAAAATTAGCAATTATTCATTTCGAGTTGAGCGAGTACGGACCAATACTGTTACACTAGCTCCAATAAGCTGTAATGATCTGTTTTTGGAGTAAACAATATGTCTTGGCTTTCTTCATTAAAGTCTGTTTTTTCACCCGCACAAGAAGTGAAAGAAGATGAAATCCAAACCGTACTCCAAAATTATTTGCTACCCCATTCCAACGATGCCTTAAAAGAGCGCATCAGTCAGCTTCAGGTGCAAGGTCGAGTTCTACAACTCACCATTAATACATTTCCTGATGAAAAAGAGCATCTGCAGCAAATTCATGATGAATTAGCAGATGCCTTAGAAAAGTGTGGTATTGAAGAACTTAATTTGCACGTAGTTCAGCAAAAGCGCCCAGCACAAGAAAGCGCAGGTCAAGGTTGTTCATCTAAAGGATCGAAAGAAAATTCGAACTTACCACCAGTAGTTGATGCTTCAACTAAATCTGAACCTGATCCAAACAATCCACCTATTCAAAAAGCCGCGCCTCAACAAAGAGATGTTCCAGCTCATCCTCGAATTAAGAACGTTATTTTGGTTTCATCTGGTAAAGGTGGGGTTGGTAAATCGACCACTACGGTCAATTTAGCGCTTGCCTTACAAAAAATGGGACTCAAGGTTGGGGTATTAGATGCCGATATCTATGGCCCAAGTATTCCAACCATGTTAGGTAATGCTGGCAAAACACCTCTTATTGAAAGTGAAAATTTTGTACCTTTAGATGCATACGGTATGGCTGTACTTTCTATTGGACATCTTACTGGTGATAACAATACACCTGTCGCATGGCGTGGACCGAAGGCAACAGGTGCTCTAATGCAATTGTTTAATCAAACACTTTGGCCAGATTTAGATGTATTGATGATTGATATGCCGCCGGGTACAGGTGATATTCAACTCACACTTGCACAGCGTATTCCTGTAACTGGCTCAATTATTGTGACGACTCCGCAAAATGTTGCTTTATTGGATGCCACCAAAGGAATTGAGTTGTTTAATAAAGTTGGTATACCAGTATTAGGTGTCGTCGAGAACATGTCGACTCATATTTGCTCTAACTGTGGGCACGAAGAACAAATTTTTGGTATTGGTGGCGGTGATAAGCTTTCCGAACAATACCATATTCCATTATTAGGTCGTTTACCTTTAAATGCTCAAATACGTGAGCATGCTGATGAAGGTAAGCCGAGTGTTGTTGCAATGGATGATGCAGCTGATAGTTATATTGAGATTGCTAAAGCAGTCTGGCAACAGATTGAGAAAATCCCTCAACGCACACGTGATGATAAGCGGATCTTTTGATTCATCCGACCCGACTTTAAGTCGGGTTTTTTATTGGTTGGTTAAAAGTAAAATTTAAATTACTGAATCTAAATAACAAAGCTAATCTTGAAATTGGCATGTAGATTGCTAGTTTATGCTTTTAAAAAGAAATAGGTGAAAAATGCAATTTAAATATACTTTGGGCGTCATCAGTTTATGTAGTGCGGTATTTTTAATGGGATGTAATGATGACAACTCAACTGTTTCACAAACATCGACAGTTGAAGAGCAGAAACAGAAACTACAGCCGATTATTATTCAAGGTGCTCTACCTGTAGAATCGCAACAGATGGCAGCTAAATTACAGAATGTAACTGTTGAAAATGTTGGTGGATGGACCTTTTGGAAAGGAACACACAATGGTTATCCAATGATTATATCCAAAACACGTATGGGTATGAGTAACTCTGCTGCTGCAACAGCTTTAGCCATCGAGCGTTATAAGCCGATAGCAATTATTAATCAGGGGACATCAGGTGGACATGACCCAGATCTACATGTTTACGATATTGTTTTAGGAAAGTACGCAACTAATATTGGTGCATTTAAAACTCCTAAACAACCATTAGGAGCTGGATCAAATTCACTCACTTGGGTTGAAGCATTTGATGTTTTACCAACCGATGAGTCTGATCCCGAACCGATTGCAATTCGCAAATTTGAAGGCGATAAAGAGTTATTAATGGCGGCCCATAAAGTTCGTTATGACAAAGGTCAAGTAGTTGAAGGAACGATTGGATCAGCAGATGTTTGGAATAATGAATTGGATCGCATTCAATTTTTCCATCAACGTTATAGTACCTCTGTTGAGGAAATGGAAGCAGCATCAGTTGCACAAATTGCAAGTCAGTTTAATGTTCCTTTCTTAGGAATTCGAATTTTATCTAATAATATTACCAATAATGGCGCATATGACCCAGGTACTGGAGAGGCTTGCCAAGACTATGTGCTTAATGTGGCAGAAGAATATATGAAATCTAAACTAGCAAAATAACAATTTAACTATATGCAAGAAGATGGGTTCTTAAAGGACATCTTCTTGTTTTTTATAACCAGATCGACTTTTCCAATTTCGAATGACCATCCAACGCCAAAAAACTTCAGTCACTATATAAAGTATGATTGCAAATACAAATGCTTCAACTACAAGCCCTGACATTAAAATTTTGGCTAGACTGAAATCTATATGCCCATGACCAAAGTGAGTAATCCACCTAGAAATTTGATGCAGTACACCTAAAAGCATCTTTTTATTGATCATATGTACATGATAAATATGTGAACCAAACCAGAATCCAGTATATAAAATGGGAACTAAGGTGAGAGGATTACTGAGCCAAGCAAGCATTAGGCTAATAGGCAAATTCACTTCAAATAGCAATACTGCCATCACAATAAAGACGCTATGAAATGGAATAGGCAGTAAACCGAAAAATGTTCCTACAAAAACGGCTCTTGTAATTGATTTACGGTTGACATACCAAAGCACAGGATTAAGGGTTTTTTTCCCAAAAATCCTTAAAAATTTCATATTTGAAACTTTCTCTGGAGAAGGAAGCCAAGACTGAAAAAATTGCTTTGCCATAATCATAGGATAGTAGAGTCTAGTGACTCATATAAACACAAAAAAACAATATATTAATTGAAACTTATTGAAAGCTTAAAAATTAAACTTACTGCAGTAATAATTCATTATAGATCTTTTCGAGGTAAAAATAGATTTTAAATAAAAATACTTATATTACTTAATACAATTTGGTACGCAAAGTTCAACAACTGACTGCTAAGTTTTTTAGATTAAAATTTTTAAAAATCACCTATCTTATTGTTTAATATTTATTTTTAAATATTGAATGTTAACTTTTTAAAAAATTGTCTTACAATTAGATTTTGCCTTGGCAAAAAATATCTATTAATCTGAAATGACTACATTGTGAGGTCATTCAATGATTTCATGGCTATTTATTGGCTTAGTTGCCACAATTTTACTTACCCCAGGCCCAACCAATACTTTACTCGCATCGTCAGGAGTACAAGTAGGTCTTAAGAAGTCTGCGAAATTAATTCCGGCAGAAGTTCTTGGATATGTAATTTCTATTTCAGCTTGGGGGATGCTAATTGGGAAGGTTTCAGCAACGCTTCCTTTCTTACCTCCTATGCTTAAATTGCTAAGTGCTTGTTACATCATTTTCTTAGCCATTAAATTATGGCATACAGCCAATCAACAATTTGAGTTAGATCAGCCAACGATTCGCCCGCGTGAATTGTTTTGTGCAACTTTACTCAACCCTAAAGCATTACTTTTTGCTTCAGCGATTTTCCCTGTTTCCGCATGGACTGATTTTCATATTTATTTCATCCATATGCTGGCTTATTTAGCGTTAATTACACCGATCGCATTGTTCTGGATTTTCTTGGGGTCAATTTTGGCAGGCAATAAAGTACGTTGGTTAAATCAATCGAATTTACAAAAAACAGCCTCGCTGATCTTAGTGAGTTTCTCAATTCCGATTAGCTATTCTGCTTTATTAAACCTTTAAAAGTCTTACTGAGCTATTCTTATCGAGAAGAGTAGCCACCATTGTTTTCATAATTGCTTTTTTACGTTAAAGTACGTCGCAATCAATGAAATTACCTTTTGGATAGAAAATACATGGCTATTAAGTCTGATCGTTGGATTCGCGAAATGAGCGAAAAACACGGCATGATTGAACCTTATGCAGAGAATCAAGTCCGTTTTGATAAGAATGGCGAAAAATTGATTTCTTACGGGGTCTCTAGCTATGGTTATGACGTACGCTGTGCCCGCGAATTTAAAGTTTTCACTAACGTACATTCTGCAATTGTTGATCCGAAAAATTTTGATGATAAAAGTTTTATCGACATTGAATCTGATGTTTGTATTATTCCGCCAAACTCATTTGCTTTAGCACGTACAATTGAATATTTCCGTATTCCGCGTAATGTTTTGACTGTATGTCTTGGTAAATCGACTTATGCACGCTGCGGTATTATTGTTAATGTGACGCCTTTAGAACCAGAATGGGAAGGTCACGTGACTTTAGAATTTTCAAATACTACGAATTTACCTGCACGTATTTATGCAGGTGAAGGTGTAGCACAAATGTTGTTCTTTGAAAGTGATGAAGTTTGTGAAACGTCTTATAAAGACCGTGGTGGTAAGTACCAAGGTCAAACTGGCGTGACACTTCCGAAAACCTAAGTTGTTTTAAATTAGATTAAATTCTAAAAATGGGTCACTTGAAGTGGCCTATTTTTGTTGAAAAGTAGAGAAAGTGGCGTTCATCGGAATATTAATAAATGAACGTTTTCTTTTGTAAAAAATGATATAAAATGATCAATAATTGATTTGTTTCTTTGAGTTGTATCACACAAATTAAAAGAAACTAGATCGTAAATATCGGCGTTTTCTTTATGTATTTAATTTAAAGTTAAAGCAAGAGAAGCCAAATAAAAAGAAATCAAATTAGATTATACCCCCAAGGATACGGAGGTCGGTCATGCGACAGTTTAAGTCCCTTCATGTAGCTATTCTAGCACTTGGAAGTTTATGCTTTTCTTCTGCTTATGCTGGTTCTAGCTTAGTTCCAATGTCAGATGCTGAGTTGTCAGCTACTCGTGGCCAAGCCTTGATGAGTATGTCTTATATTGCACCTACCGATGCTGCAAGTAATTCAAGTACCAACGGAAACATGGGATTCTATCGACTTGCTCTAGATGCTCAATTAGAACTTAATGCCAACATTAAAAAATTACAATTAGGTTGTGGTGGTGTCAATGGAGCAGGGGCATGCGATATCGATATCGATTACTTGAGCTTAAGTGGTGGTACTGTCGATAGTACTAGTGCAGAGCGAGCTGCGTCATCTGCTGTTATTACCAATCCATTTTTAGAGTTCGCGGTTAAAAACCCAAATTCAGCTTCTACACGTGAAATACAGGGTTTCCGCTTAAGTGCCAAATCACTTTCTGGTTTGCTCACTTTTGGTTTACAAAATGGTGATGCTGCAAGTGGTATTAATTCATTGAGTGGATACTTAGTGACGAAACCAACAGGGGGCACAGTAACTACAAATCCTTACTACGGTATTACTCAAGATGAAACAAATACTGCAATTACTGGTCGAGCAACTGTTTTAGGACAAGGGGTAACGGTTCCATTTACTTCTACTGGTTATAATTTAAATTTAGGTGTAGGTACTGGTACATTATCGATGGGGCAGCAAATCATTACGGGTAAACGCATAAATACAGCTAATCTAAATGCGACTGCACGCGTTGGAGGTTTGGCTATTACAGGAACTTTAGATGCAACCGCTTCTGTATTAGGTGCGCCACTTCCTATTTCAGGAAATGTAACTGGTTCTGTGGATAATCTAGATGTTAACGTAGCGATCAAACAAAGTTTGGGTTATTTCCATGCCGCGCAACTAAATGGTTCTGCTGGTTATTTATCTGTACAAGGTGTGAATATATTGTGGCCAGAGGCTGCATCGACTGCCCAAACAGGGTGGTGGCTAGAGCTTACAAACCCAATTGATATTGGTCAAATTACACCAACAGGAAGCGTGGATATTGCACTTTCTACCATCGTTGATGCTTTAGGGCAAGTCAGTGCTTTCTTAAATAGTCCTGGTCATGCAGTAAATTGCGGAGTTTTAGCGGCTAATTGTTTATTTGCAGGAAATCTTCCTGTTGGAACAGTTGATTTGACTGGTAAAACACCAGCTTCGATGGCTTTAACTAATGTAGTGTTACAAAAACAGAGTTTTTCTTCTAACTGTTATGGTTCTTTAAAATTCTGTTAATTACAGTAAATTAAACTGATAGTTTTCATTCATCGGAAAAATGTATTTTTGCTCATTTCATTTTGCATTTGACTAAATATTCAGCATAATAGAAATGTGGAAAAGTTGGCAATTTTGAAGTTTGCCTCTGAGAGATGAAAAAGGAAATAATTTCATCTCACATCAAGGACTGTTAAAGAAAAAGAAATATGGTGCGTGGCATCGTATAAAACAGGAAGGTCACGATGACTACACTTAATTATACGGTCAGTTTTCAAAAAACCGTTTTAGCAAGTTTAATTGGACTTTGTTTAAGTCAATCGAGTTTTGCTCTTGAAGAGCTCTCTGATGCCGGTTTAAGTGAAACTACGGGTGAGGGTATTGCAATATTACCCCAAAATGCATTTATGGTATTCCGTGGTGCTGGCCCCAATGAATCTGTAAATCAAATTATTACCGACCGTAGTAAAGATACAGGCTACATTAACTATGTACCCGTAGGCCCCTTAAGTGTTGCAGCTGCTGATACTAGTGGAAATGGCTCTGTTGGACCTGAAGATAAAGCTGTCGGAAAAGCGGATATCTTTCTTTATGGCTTAGCCCTTTCTAAGTCAGATGGTGATGCAAACTCGCGTATTGCCAATACTGCAACAGCAGCAGCGATTTCAAGCTGGGGAACAGGTGCGAACCCGTGGATATTTAAAGTAAAAACTGCGAATAATATTCCTAACTTTAGCACTACAGATAGTGGTGGTTATCCTGTCACCTATTTATCTTTAGAGGCTCCTCTATACCAGCCTACGATTGATGGTGCAGCGGGAGCAGATGCATATAATTTAAAATTAGGTTTATGGGCTGATGCATTTGTACGAAACCCTAATATTGTGGCAACTACAAATGGTTCTTTAGCACAATTTCAATATGGCGATAGTAATGGATTAATTGGTACCAGCATTGATACAAGTCGTGCTAACCGTTTACGTTTACAAGGTATTCTAAATGGCTTTAGTCTAAATGGTAGCCAAATTAGCATGTTCCAAACGCTAGGAGGAGCAACTACTGCGGGTGGAATGAGTCCTTTTTATAACAATACATTGGGTATGTCTGGCTTAGTACGCTTAAATACAGGCGATAGTAAGAATACAAGCATTGTGACTGAAAATGTTACGAGTCAAACCCAAACTTATGCAACGAGTGCGAATAATGGTTGGCAAACAGTACATGCCGGTGCAAATTCAACCTTAAGTACAAGTAACAGTGGAGATTGTGGTAATAGTAGTACAGGAAGCTTTAGCACATCACGTGGCTGTCGCTACTATGTAGAAAACCGCACAAGAACAGATACAAAAACCTCAAGTAAAACTCGAAACGCTTTTAATGATACTAGTAAAGTCTTACGATTTAGCACCCGTGAAACCTCAGATTCACCAAACGCATCAAATAATTTATATACACCAGCATTAGACTCTAGTGGCGCTATAGCACCAAAGTTTGCAGACAGTGAAGGTTTATATTTATACAATCCAAATATTAACTTGGTCTTAGGTAATTTATATCAACCTCTTATTTTAGGTTCTGACGGTAAAAACTTTAGTATAGAAATCGCACGAATTGCGAATAAGCCGGAAATATATAAACAGATCTACACCGATTACACTGGCGCTGATAATACATATAAAGGCTCTACTTGCAACGTTTATTCTTGTGCAAATCCTACGCATAGTAGTATTGCAATTGGGACAGTTTACAGTCCTGATAGTGGGAAAACCTTATTAGCAGATACAAGTGAAGGTGCAATTGGAGTTTCATTTGGTCGCTTAATTTCAACAGGTACACAGGTTTCTGGAACTTCTGCTGGTAGTCTAGTGTCATTGACTAACTCTGTGTCTGGAACAACCTCTGCAACCATGACAGAAGTCCGTTTCAAACAAAGACAACAGAATACTCAAACATGGAATCAAACCTATAGTTGTGGTTTATTTAATACAAGTTGTGGTTATAAAACAGCTGGTTATTTATATCAGTGGGAATATAACCAAGGTACAGGTACTTGGGTCATTACAAACCCAACAGCAAAACCAGCTGATGCTGCAACTTGTTCTGGTGCATTAGGATGTACGAGTACATCAGGTTCAACTCCAATGTACGGAACGGTTTCAAACCGTGACTGGAGTAACGCTTCTATTCCTTGGCTGACGTCACGAAATGCTGTAGTCAATGATTTAATTGGAAGTAGTAATGGTACGACTGGCTATGTAATTCCAACTGCGAATCAGGCGCCTGCATTAAACAATATTACTCCTCTGAACAATTTAGGTTCTGCTGTGGTAGATGGTTTACTCATTCAGCATTTAAAACTCACCACAAAAGGTCTATAAGAGGAGGATAATGCGATGAAAAAAATAACTGCTTTACTCCTTACTCTCTGTGCAACTGCGACTCATGCAGAGTTACAAACCTTGGATAATGATGCTTTACAGGCGATTAATGGCCAAGCTGGTGCTGATTTGTCTTTAATGCTCAATTTAAACCAAACCAGTAACGGTATATTTGATAATGGTAGCGGTGGTGTTTGTGAAAACGTTGAGTTCTGCCATATTGGATTAGCAATTAATAAGCGTTTTGTGCAAGCAGATGCGACTAAACCAAGTGGTTGGGCCGAAAATAGTGATAGTGGTAATAAACTTTGGTTGGTGTTTAAAGGCGTACAAGGAACTTTAAATATTCAAAAAATGGGTTTGGATGGTGCTGATTTAAAGTATCTTGATAAAACCAATACCGAAATTATAAAACCTGCGATTCAACTTAGTTTTAGTGCAGCACAGCCGATTTTAATCCGTAACTTTGGTTTTAACGCGTTATCTATTGAGCAAGATAACTTTACAAGCTCAACCACGACCCAAGGCTCAAGTACCAATATGTATGATTATGCATATTTCAAAAAGCCAACATATGCGGCAACTGCAAATAGTGCAAATCAGCAAGTTGCAACGGCTACACCTTCAGCCTATGACTATGGACGTGAAACAGGCTTTATGGGCTTAATGATGAACGGAAATTTGGCAATTCAAGGAAAAGTCATGGTGTTTAGCTGTGATGGTAGCCACCCCCGTTGTTAACGCTTAATGTAGATTTCAAAGGAACTGAAGTGATGAAAAAAAATAAAGAAAGTCACAGCTCAAAGTTTATTTTAAATACATTAGCAACCAGCATGTTGTTAGTGAGTGGGCAAGTGTTTGCTTTAGAAGCTTTAACAGATGCTGATTTGAGTGCGGTAAATGGTCAAGATGGAATCTCGATTCAAACGACTTTTAATGAAATTAATATTGATAATGCTTATTGGGATGACCATGCGGGCACACCAACAAGCGCCGATCAGGTTTTAAGAGCGCAAGCCAGTGGCGTAAAAATACAAAAAAGTAATGCGTCCACCCAAACTTTAGGAACAAACTACCGTTTAGATGTGGGAAGTAATACAGCTACAGGTAAAGCTGGCATTGATTTTTCTATGCAAAGTAGCCCATCCCTCATTACAGTAAATAGCGTTAAAGTTTGTAATAGCTCTGCTACATGCTCACCTACGCTAGGGCAGTTGGCTATACAAACAACTTCTCCTTTAAATTTAGCACTGACTACTCAAGATGGTCTATTTAGCCCAAATAGCCAGTCAAATATGACATTAGGAATAAACAACGCAAATATTTATTTAGGCCAGTTAGATGCACGAAGTCAGCTTAACCAACGTTGGTAAAGGTGTCATGTTCATCGATCCCGTTAGGGGCATTGTTTTACAAACGAATACTGGATCAAATGTAGCTGCTGTTGGGCAAACACCAAGTACGACTTATGGTTATGTAGACTTTAATCGGGTAGCAGACTCAGCTTCGGGCTTAACAGCTGGTACGTATGTAGATAGCAATGGTAAAGCGACTAATTCGGGTCTTAACATTGAAGTAATGCTTAGCTCTAATGTTGATAAAACTAATCTTTATGGACTAGATGCGACCAATACACCGCAAAATTCAAAAGGTTTAATTCGGCTAGGTGCCAGTGGACGTATGGTAAATAGTTATTTACAAGTCCGTGGTATGGATGGTTCTTCAGACACTACAACTTTAGGTACTGCAAATACTGCTTCGGGTACGAACTCAAGTAATAGTATTTTGGGTAATACTGGGATTGCCTTCCGTATGAAAGGTGAATTCACTAAAGATAATGATTCAATGCTGGGTTCAGATGGTAAAGCCACGACTTTAGAAATTGGTGGGGCTGGTTTAAATGCTTACGGTTTCGAGTTCGGCAATTTAACAGGTCTTAACTCAGCTACGCGTGGTTATTTTGATAGCGGAAATATTTATTTAAATCTTGCTGATACAAAAACATTATTAATGCCAAATAATGCGACCTTAAACAGTATTCGTTTAGGGTCGGGTACTTTAACAACCGCCGCCGATTATCAACATAATATTCACCGCGATACGGTGACTAATCCATTTAGTTTGATTCTTGCAATGCGTGGAGCAGAGTTTCAAGCATTTTCAAGACGAGGACGTTTTACTACAAGTGCAAATGTTGCTGCAGCCAATCAATTTGCAGATAACGGGTTAACTAACCAATGGGGCTTGGCTTTACCTTTTTATAATTTAAATGCCAATGCCGCAGTTTATGGTTTAGATGCGCCTGCAAATAGCGCTTTTTACTATACAAAAGATACTAACGGTAAACCCATTCAAAATGTTGTAGGTACTTCCGGAACAACTTCGCGTTTAGGATTTGGTGTCGCTGTTGGAACAACAGGTCGAGATACAGGCGGTACAAAAACAACTTCAATTTTATTAATTGATGGTTCTCCAAATGCTAATAATGCAGGCAACCCTACCGACTATTACATGGGCTTACGTAATATCGATATGTTCTTAAAAGGTAATGGCAGTATTGGTTTAGAAAATGGCAGTCTCAATATTAGTTTAAGAGAGATGCTCATTGCTTTATCAACTGAAATTGCAGCGGGCTATTTACCAGGAGCTAAATATAAAACTTGTCCGGCAACAGGGTCTTGTACCTCACCAATTGATAACTTTGCCAGAAATAATGACGTTTTATTTGGCTTAAAACTACGCTTAGGTGGTGATTTAAATTTATCGATTGTGCCTAACAGCTCAATTGCTGATGGTAGTGCTTTAACTGTACTCGGTGATTTCACAATGCCAGCCACAGCAACTGGAAATACAGTTCAAATTAGTGACCCAATTGATGGTTCGGCAATTGGTTTTGATAATATTACCGGAAAGCTAGCGTTTAATACTGCTTTAGTAGTGGGCAAAGATACAGCAAGTGGTTTAGGTAAAGTGGGGGTAAATACCGCAGTCTACTTTAACCCTGATAAAAGTATTGACGGTGCTTTACGTGTTAAAGATATTAATTTCTATCCACCTTCAACAGGTGCAGGCGCACGTTTAGGTGAGCTTGCTATTACGGGTGGGCGTTTAAATAGTAACTTTAGCATCGTACCGAGAAATGGTGCTTTTAACTAACTAGAATAAAGTGGCGATATCGCCACTTTTTATAAAAATTTATTTTGAATGTGATTGGATTTGCGTTCGTCGGGTTATATCGATAATTGTTTTGTACTCATCTATTATTCTGATAATGTGAACAAATAATAAGCGTTTGTCTCTTAAGGATTAGAGCGACATGAAAAATAAAAATATAGTGTGCTGGTTATTACTTACCAGTAGTTCAAGTGTTTTTGCAATGCAGCCTTTGGATGACCAAAGTCTTTCAGCGGCGACAGGTCAAAATGGTTTAACGCTAGGTATTCAGGCCGATAAAGTTAAATTTAATCAGGTTGCCTTGATTGATACCAATGGCATCGCCTCTACGTCTTACAATAGTAAAGCTGGTCTTGTCATTGCAGGGAACTCTACGAATCCTGTTCCAAGCATAGAGTTTATTAAAGCAGCTGTATCCACCAATCCTTCTTTCAATATTGCTATTGATACCGATGCAGGTGCGGGTAAGCCTTTTGTAAATTTAGCTGTCACGATGGGTAGTGACGTAAATGGGATTCGACTTACACCGTTTTCAGTTTATTTGGCACCTAACACTTCAGTATCTAGCCCTGCTGATTATGCGGTGAGTAGTTATGCGCCAAAATCCATTTTTAGTTCGGGAACCACGGTAAATACAGGAGTAAAGGAGCTTGTTCGCTCTACAGGTAATCTTGATATTAACTTTGTGCAAACCAATAAACCTCGTTTAAACATTCAGTTGGGGCATGCTGCTCAGTCTGTGATGGTTAAATTTGGTGGAGCACTTCAATCTATTTGTTCTGCCGCTGCGGGTTGTCCAATTACGTTAGTGTCAGATACTACAGGTGCTTCATTTGGATTTAAATTTGCAGGAACAAATGCAGCTACAGGTTTTCTTCTTGATGGGTTTTATGCTGGGGTCGATCCAACAGGATTAACTTTTGGTAATACAGGTGCATCTAGTAAATTTGATGCATCGCTTAACAATGTCACTTTAGGAAATTTAGCAACACAAAGTACAACAACTTTTAATAATTTACCTAACGGGTCTATGGGGAGTTTTGGAGTTACAGGCGCTTCAGTGACTGACTTTAAAATGAAAGTAAGCGGTTTTTAAAAAAATTACTTAACCTGAAATACCAAAAGAGGGTGGCTATATCAACAGTCACCCTCTTTTATAAATTTAAAGTAATTAGCTATGTGATGAGCTGGTTCGTTCTAACTGTTGAACAATTTCATCTAAAGCTTTAATTCGTTTAACTTGGTCCCACAGTTCTTTGGCTTGAGGGTAGGCTTTGGTCATCATGCCTAACCATTGTTTATAACGACCAACCATCCCAATTTCTGTTTTTGCCTGACCATTTAAAAAACGGATTTGTAAGTCAACCAGTTGCTCCCAACTAAATAAAGCCTCATCCATATTTTTACGAATGCATTGTGTTAAATCAGGAGTCGTTACAGCACCGCGACCAATCATTAAATCTTCACAACCAGATTGCTGTTGGCAGGCCTTTGCATCTGCATTGTTCCAGATTTCGCCGTTAGCAATGACATTAATTTTTAAAGCTTCTTTGATTGGTAGAATTTTTTCCCAATAAGCTGGTGGTGTATAACCATCTGCTTTCGTCCGCGCATGTACTGTTAACCAGCTTGCGCCGGCATCTTCAACCGCGTGCGCATTTTCCATGGTGTGGTTTTCATCGAGATAACCTAAACGCATTTTTGCTGAAACAGGAATATGCTCTGGTACAGCATCACGGACAGCTTTAATGAGCATATGTACCACGTCTGGTTCATCAAGAAGTACGGAACCACCTCGGTGTCGATTTACGGTTTTGGCAGGGCAACCAAAATTAAGATCGATCGCAGGAGCACCTAGTTCAACCACTTTTGCAGCATTTGCTGCCAGCATATCTGGATTATTTCCTAAGAACTGCACATGAACAGGTGTACCTGCTGCTGTTTTACCGTCGTTCTTTAACTCAGGGCAAAAACTATAATAGATATGGTCTGGTAAAATACTGTCTGTAACTCGAATAAACTCGGTTACACACCAGTCGAAATCACCAACAGATGTGAGCGTATCCCGCATGATCGGGTCAGTTAAACCTTCCATTGGAGCGAGTATGAGTTTCACAGTCTGTGCCACCTGATTAAAACAAAAACAGCGTTATACGGGATATGTATAACGCTGTCTAGTAGTGCTGAAATTTTAATTGTTTTATCGGCCTAATATCATTTCAAGTACAAATTTACTGCCAATAAAGCCAATTGCTAAAAGGGCAAAACCAATTAAGGTAAAACGAATCGCTTTTTGTCCTCGCCATCCAAGTTTGTAATGGCCAATCAGTAATGAGCCATAAATAATCCATGAAATAATACTAAATACAGTTTTATGAGCGAGATGCTGAGCAAAGAAACTATCAACAGTTAAAAAGCCAAATGCGAGAGCAATGGTTAATAAAATAAAACCAGTAATAATTAAGTCAAATAACAACGATTCCATGGCCTGAATTGGAGGGAGTAAATTGACCCAAAAGCGTTTTTTTTGTTTCTTTTTGAGTTCACGATTTTGGAACCATATCAAGATTGCGTGTATGGTTGCCATCAGTAAAACTGCATAGGCGGAAAGTGAAAGAATAATATGCGTATCTAGGCCTAACGAATGCTGTTCAATAAATTGATCAGGTTTACTAAAGCCAAAACCTAAAATAAGTCCAATCGCTGCTACAGGAATACCGAGTAAGTTTAAAGGTACAATTGGACGAAAAGTACTAAAAATTAAACTTAACAACAACATAAGCCATGATGTAAAAGAGACTAAATTAAAAACATCATAGTTAATTCCTAATGGTGTCAGCATGGCATTGCATAAAACTGTACCGTGTAATAGCAGTGCCAAGGTTGTAACAAAAGCAAATAACCATGGATTTGGTTCACGTTTTGACATTAAACGTATGAACAGATACCAGAAAGAAGTGGTATATGCGATGAGTGCCAAAATTGTGTAAACCAAGGGGAGGCTAATCATGTCAAACCTTTTTCAGGATTAATTCATCTAGATAAGATATAAATTCGCTGCGAACTAAAGTATCCTATAGCATTCTATGCATAAATTTTCTATTTCGAGAAAGATTTTTTTGCAACTAGCCATTTTAAGCGGATTTTGCAATGTTTGATACCTTAACAGAACGACTCACACAGAGTTTAAGAAATGTTACTGGCTCAGGGCAGCTGACCGAAGACAATATTAAAGATACCTTACGTGAAGTACGTATGGCTCTTCTTGAAGCCGATGTCGCGTTACCTGTAACTCGTGAATTTATCGCGAAAGTTAAGGAAGAGGCATTGGGCCAAGAAGTGATGACTCAGTTATCTCCAGGCCAGGCATTTGTAAAAATTGTTTATGACGAACTCACCAAGATGATGGGTGAGGCGAATGAAACACTGGATTTAAGTGCTAAGCCTCCAGTTGTTGTATTACTTGCCGGTTTACAAGGTGCAGGTAAAACGACAACTGCTGCCAAATTGGCACGATTCTTAAAAGAACGTCAAAAGAAAAAAGTAATGACGGTTTCTGCCGATGTTTACCGTCCAGCAGCGATCAAACAGTTAGAAACTGTCTCGGCAGAAGTTAGTGCAGGCTTTATTCCATCAGATCCTTCTGAAAAGCCAATTGACATCGTTAACCGCGCAATTGAGCAGGCAAAAATCCAGTTTGCCGATGTGTTGATTGTCGATACAGCGGGTCGTTTACATGTCGATGAAGATATGATGGACGAAATTAAAGAGTTACATGCAGCAGTTAAGCCGACTGAAACTCTGTTCGTGGTTGACGCCATGACAGGTCAGGATGCTGCAAATACAGCAAAAGCATTTAACGATGCTTTGGCACTTACTGGTGTGATTCTTACTAAAACTGATGGTGATGCGCGTGGTGGTGCGGCACTTTCTGTACGTGCTATTACTGGTAAGCCAATCAAGTTTTTGGGTATGGGCGAAAAGCTTGATGCCTTAGAGCCATTCCATCCGGACCGTGTTGCTCAACGTATTTTAGGTATGGGTGACGTACTTTCTTTAGTCGAAGAAGTTGAACGTAAAATCGACAAAGAAAAAGCCGAAAAGATGGCGAAAAAATTGCAAAAAGGCGGAAGCTTCAACTTTGAAGATATGCTAATGCAATTTGAGCAAATGAAAAAAATGGGCGGCATGATGGGCTTCTTAGACAAGTTGCCTGGCATGAGCGGTGCAGGAATTCAGCAAGCAATTGAGCAAGCGAACCCTGAAAAACAAGTCAAAAAGATGGAAGCTATTATCCAATCAATGACTGTTAAAGAGCGCCGTAACCCTGACCTGATGAACCCAAGTCGTAAAAAACGTATTGCAGCAGGTTGTGGTATGGATGTTGCGGAAGTGAATAAACTCATTAAGCAACAAGCGCAAATGGCTAAAATGATGAAGAAATTTGCGAATCCATCTGGTATGAGCAAAATGATGCGTTCTTTAGGCAATATGCAAAAGCAATTTGGCGGCGGCGGTGGCGGAATGGGACCACTGTTTGGTAACAACGACCAAAAGAAATAAATTCATAAAATAAAAGGCGCCTAGAGCGCCTTTTATTTTGTTCTGTGTTTTAGTCTTTAGGGTAATGAGCAATATATTGTTGCAACCCTTTAAGTAAAAGATCTGTTTCAACAGTAGGTTGGTACTTCTGTAGAAATTTAGCAAAAAGAGAGGCATCGCCACCAGTCAGCAGCAGCTTTTTAGGAGATTGCTGCATAATATTTTCGATGGTACTAATGAGGCCTAATAATATACCGTGGTGTACTGCATCTACGGTGTTATTGCCCGGGTTTAAATTATCAAAAGCTGAGTCTGGAATTTTAATGCCTTTGGTATTTTGAATGAGTGCATCGCGCTGCAAATATAAATTAGGGAGGATATAACCCCCTAAATGTTGTTTGCCTTTGGTTAAATCAATGGTAAGCGCTGTTCCGCAACCAATAATACAATAATTTTCTTGTTCCTCAGCAACAGCAAGTACTTGTAACCAGCGGTCAATCCCGAGCTGACTTGGTACTTCATAGCCACATTGTAGGCCTGCATATTCCGAGTGGACTTTGGCAAAAACCACTGGAATTTCAAGCCATTTTAAAATCTGCTGAATACGTTGATTATTTTCGGTATCGAGTACTGAAGAAATTCCAATACGATGTAGACCTTGGTGTTTAAAGTGTTGGATTAACCCAAGTAATAAATCGGCAGGAGACTGCAAATGTAGCTCGGCTGCATGTTCAATAATTTGCTGATTTTCAGTAATCCAGTATTTTAAACGGGTGTTTCCGATATCAAGCCATAAACTTTTCATGGGGAAATACCTGATTACTGAGTTGATTGTGGTCTTAAACGACCTTGATAAAACTGTTGTGGTTCTGGAGTTTCAAGAATTACCGCACCTTCATTAGAAATTCCAACAAAACGGCCATGTACCAATCCTTGACTATGTTCAAACTGAACTAACTGATTAAGCCATGCTGCATGGTGGTTAAAACGACCTGCTAGGTTATAACAACCATGATCAAACCAGCGAGCTGCATTTTGAATTGCAATATAAAGCTCTGAAATTAGCTCAAGCCGACTCATTTGCTCTAGACCTAAATCTTCTAAAGAGGTGATTGGCTGATCACTATCAGTCACTGGTGGTGTCTTTAAATTAATCCCTACGCCAACAATAGCCTGATGTTGGGAAAGTGGTTCGACCAAAATTCCACCCCATTTCCCATGCGCACTATACAAATCATTTGGCCATTTCACTTGTAAGCTTAAAGCTTGTAACTGCGGAATTTGCAAAATATTTAGAGCAACTTCAAGTGCTAAGCGACCATCTAAGGGTGTTCGAGTTTGCACCAATGTGCTTAAATAAATGTTTCCTTCAGGTGAAATCCACTGCCGTTGATGTTGACCTCGCCCTTGAGTTTGTTGAGCACTGCAAACCAAGCCTGTTGTAATGCCTTTTTGGGCAATTTCACGAATATCATCATTGGTCGAAGTTGTGGTTGCTTTTAATAAAACCACTTCTGGAAGCTGGTTTTTTGCGCTTAAAAGTTGTTGTAGTTGGCGAGTCTCTAAATCCATGTTGAATATGAGCAGAGTGGTAAAACATTTATGGAGTTAATCATATATTTACTCATTGGCGCAATTGCTGGTTTTACTGCCGGATTGTTTGGGGTTGGTGGTGGACTAATTATTGTACCAATTCTGTATGTCGTTTTTACCCAGTTGCACTATGACCCTGCGGTAATCATGCATATTGCAGTCGGAACATCGCTTGCAACCATTATTGTGACGTCATTTAGTTCAGTTTCTGCCCATCATAAAAAAGGTGCAGTACTTTGGCCTGTTTTTCGTAATTTGGCACCTGGGCTAGTGATTGGTTCATTCTTGGGGGCGGGTATTGCCGATCTCATGTCTGGTCAGCATTTACAGCTTCTTATTGGTGTTTTTGCTGTTGTAATGGCCTATCGTATGTTTAAAGGCGCAAATGTGGTTGTTGACCCATCACGCCAACTTCCTTCAACGCCTATGCAATTTATGGCAGGTGGCGGTATTGGTATTGCCTCTGCAATTTTTGGTATTGGTGGCGGTAGCTTAACTGTTCCGTATTTAAACCGTCATGGCGTAGTCATGCAAAAAGCAGTCGCGACTTCTGCTGCTTGTGGTTTGCCTATTGCTGTAGCGGGTGCAATTGGCTTTATGTGGTTTGGTGCTAAAGAGCACATTTCTGTACCTAACACGATTGGTTATGTGCACATCTATGCATTTATTGGTATTAGTGTCATGAGTTTTGTGACTGCTAAACTTGGTGCCAAGGTTGCGCATGCTTTATCGCCACAAATGCTAAAAAAATGCTTTGCTTGTTTGCTCGTGGTGGTTGGAAGTTACTTTATTTATAAAGGCATTATGAATTAAAAATCGCTTTTATTCAGAAAAATATAGAAAAGAAAGCTTAGACTCACAAAGTTTAAGCTTTTTTTATTTGAAGCTTTTAAAAGCCTAAAGATAGGTTTTTTATCCGATTTAAGTATGGATTTTGGGTGGGTTGGCTTAAAATGCAATAAAATTGTCAGACAATGACATAGTTTTTAATAGATGGGATCAGTTAAAAACAAGAATGCGAAAGAAAAGCATGGATTAATGCATATAAAAAGTAGCGGGTGATTTATGAATCTCGAAGAGACAGAAAGTCTTTCTGAGCAAATTGTCAAATATATTAGCGAACAGATTATTAGCGGCGAATTGGTCGAAGGTGAACGCATACAAGAGCTTCGTATTGCGAAAGAGCTCGATGTAAGCAGGGGATCAGTTCGTGAAGCATTATTATTACTCGAACGTAC
Organism: Rhizophagus prolifer; assembly: GCA_019425655.1. NCBI lineage: Eukaryota > Fungi > Glomeromycota > Glomeromycetes > Glomerales > Glomeraceae > Rhizophagus > Rhizophagus prolifer. Next base: position 14,107 of record NQWY01033936.1, on the reverse strand, counting down.
GCATTTAATTGAAATTTTTCCGCGTCGCGGTGCAATTGTCTCAGAAATGTCTGCACAACAAGTGAAAGCACTGTTTGATACAAACGTAATGCTACTAGGACACATTGTGCAACGCATCAGTGAAACATGGCGTGCGCACGAAGCTGATCAATTACAGCTGTTACAAGAACAATTACTTGAGCATGTGAAAGCAGGTGATATCGAAAAATTCTACGATGCCATTTTCCAATATCTGGCTGAACAGCAAGATATGGTGGGTAATCCTTACCTAATGAAATTCTATAAAGAATTACTACCTTCACTACGTCGCAGTTATTTTTTGACCTTAAATACCTCTAAGCGGGAACTACAAGAAGCGTTTGCATTATTTAAACTCGTGACTGATGCAATTTTGATCCGAAAATCACAACAAGCCGCTTTATTTATGGAAGATTTTTGTCGACACTTACGTAACCTTGTGTTGGAATCGCTGACACGAATGAAACAGATTGAATTGGCTTGGGCGAGACGCTCACGCCGTTAGTTAGGGCATTATGCGTTTAAGCAGTTTAAAACTTTCCGGCTTTAAATCTTTTGCAGATAGTACAACTTTAAATTTTAAGGCGAACCGCACAGCAGTGGTTGGTCCAAATGGTTGTGGCAAATCCAATGTTATTGATGCAATCCGCTGGGTGATGGGTGAGTCAAACGCTCGTCAACTTCGTGGTGGTAGCATGCAAGATGTTATTTTTACCGGAACATCCAAGCGTAAGCCAGTAGGTGTTGCCAGTGTAGAACTGCGTTTTGACAATACCTATGGCAAATTGGGTGGAGCTTATAATGCTTATAATGAGCTCGCTGTTCGTCGTCAGGTGACTCGTGAAGGTAAGTCGGAATATTTCTTAAATGGTACACGTTGTCGCCGCCGTGATATTACCGACATTTTCTTGGGAACTGGTTTAGGGCCACGTTCTTATGCTGTGATTGAACAGGGCATGATTAACCGTTTGGTTGATGCTAAACCTGAAGAAATGCGTATTTTTATTGAAGAAGCAGCGGGCGTCTCTCGTTATCAGGCGCGTCGCCGCGAAACCTTGCAGCACCTTGAACATACTGAGCAAAACCTTTCACGTTTAGAAGATATTGCCCTTGAGTTAAAATCACAGCTTAAAACGTTAAAACGCCAGTCAGAAGCTGCGGTTCAATATAAAACCTTAGAAAGTCAGATTCGTACCCTAAAAATTGAAATTTTGTCTTTTCAGGCAGATAAAAGTGTACGCCTACAAGAAGAATATACAGTTCAAATGAATGAACTGGGCGAAACTTTTAAGTTAGTTCGCTCTGAGCTAAGTACAATTGAACATGATTTAGAATCGACCAGTGCTTTATTTCAGCGACTTATTCAGCAATCTTCACCATTACAACAAGAGTGGCAACAAGCTGAGAAAAAACTATCTGAACTGAAAATGACTCTAGAACAAAAACAGAGCTTATACCAGCAAAATAGTATGACTCTCGTTCAGTTAGAACAGCAAAAATTCCAAACTAAAGAACGTTTACAACTTTCTGAATTGCAACTTGAAACACTTAATAATCAGTTAGATGAACAAACTGAATCATTAACTGGAATTGAGCATACTGCAACGGAAGCTGAACAAAACTTTGCTGATTTACAATCTCAGCAAAAACAAGCACAGCAACAGTTTGAACAAGTAAAAGCTCAGGTTGAAAAACAACAGCAGCAAAAAATGCAAATGTCTGCGCAAATTGAGCAGCTAGGCAAAAATGTTCAGCGCATTGAGCAGCAAAAAGAAACGCTGCAACATCAGGCAACTCAGATTCAATCGCAAGTACACGAAGATGAACAAGGCGAGCTTGAGCAACTGCAACAGCAACTTGGTCGTGAAATCTCAACGTTAGAGGCTGAAATTGAGCAGTATGCGCAACAGATTGAACAGTCTCAACAAGCGCATCAGGCAACTAAAAATCAGCAACAAACACTGAAAACAGAAATACAGGTTTTATTATCTGAGCAGAAAAACTTAAGCCAGCTTGTTGCTAAACAAAGTTCAAAGCAAAACCAAGATACGCTACGTTTAATGCAGGCTCTGGAGTTAACGGAGCAGGGTAAGCCACACGCGCAGATTGTTGAAAAGTTTTTAGCAAAATGGTTGCAGGCACATATTGTTGAAACCGAACAAGTCTTTCAGGAAGGAATTGCTCGCCAGTTAAAACCGTCAGAACAAACAAGCAACTTTAAAGGAAATTTGGCCTGTTTAAATGACTGGATTGCGTCACCACAGCTTTCAATATTTTCAAATGTAGCGATTGCGCAAAAATTATCTGATGCTTTAAATGAGCAAAAGCAACTACAACATGGCCAGTCGATCTTGACCTTGGATGGTTATCATGTTGGGCAGGATTGGGTAATTGCTCTTATGTATGATGACGAAAGTCAAAGTGCGCAAGGTATGCTCAGTCATCGTATTCGTCTAGATGAAATTGAACAAATTATTCAAAAGCAGCAACCCGAACTACAAGCATTAGATCAAGTTACTGTTCAGGAAAAAGAAAAACTCGTACAGCTACAAGCAGACTTACAGCAGAAACAACAGGTTATTAAACAAAAACAAAAAGACTTGCAACAGCTTGATGTACAAATTGCTAAACAACAAACAGCAGCACAAGCATTTTTATTGCAAAAACAGCAATTGAAAGATCAACTCGCTCAGTTAGACATGCAGCTTGAAGAAGATGCAATGCAAAAAGACGATCTTGAAATTGATTTGCATGCGCTTGCGATGAAGTTAGAAACCATTTTACCTGATTATAAAACTTTGCAATTTCGGGTAGAAGAGCTAACAGAACAACTCGAAGAGCAACAACAAGTTTTACAACAGCAGCAGCAAGAACGCGAAATTTTACGTCGTAACAGCACGCAGACGACTCAACAAATCGAGCTGCTTGAAAAAGATATTTCGTTCTTGCAGAGTCAATATCAACAAATTGCAGCGCAAATGGAACAGGCGAAAAAGTTTGTTGATCCTATTCAGTTAGAGTTACCAAATCTTGAGTCTGAATTTCAACAACAGTTTGCTCAGACTGAAAAGTTACAAAAGACTTGGAATGACTGGCAGCTTGAGCTTAATAGTGTTCAAGAGAAACAACAAACGCTCACGGACCAACGCCATCAGTACCAGCAGCAAGATGAAAAACTCAGAGAGCAGCTTGAAGCCAAGCGTTTAGCATGGCAAGCAGCTAAGTCGGACCGAGAGCACTATCAAGAGCAGTTAAAAGAGTTAAATGCTGAACTTCAAACGGGCTTGAAAATAGATTTAACCGAGCACCAGCAAAAATTGGAAAAGGTACAAAAGCAGTTTGAAAAAATCGGTGCGGTTAACTTGGCAGCTTCACAAGAGTTTGAAGAAGTTTCTCAGCGTTTTGATGAGTTGAGCCACCAAATTCAAGATTTGGAAAATACGGTAACTCAGTTAAAAGATGCGATGAAAAGCATTGACCAAGAAACCCGTAAGCTGTTTATGACAACTTTTGACCAGATCAATCAAGAGTTGCAAAACCTGTTTCCAAAGGTTTTTAATGGTGGTGAGGCAAGTTTAAGTCTGGAAGATGACTGGCAATCTGGGGTTAAGCTCATGGCGAGACCACCTGGAAAGAAAAATAGTTCTCTAGCATTACTTTCCGGTGGAGAAAAAGCGTTAACGGCGTTAGCATTAGTATTTGCCATTTTCAGGTTAAACCCAGCACCGTTTTGTGTACTGGATGAAGTGGATGCACCACTCGATGATGCGAATGTACAGAGATATTGTAATTTGGTAAAAGAGCTTTCTGAACATGTACAATTCATTTACATTACTCATAATAAGCTGGCGATGACCATGGCAACTGACTTGTTGGGTGTTACTATGCCTGAACCGGGCACATCAAAATTAGTCACTGTCAATTTAGAACAGGCAAAAGAATACGGGTTAGTTTCGGAGTCATAGAATGGAAATCAATACGATTATTGGCATCGTTGTTGCCATTATTATCATGCTAGTTGGCTTAAGAATGATTTTAAAAAAGCCGAACCACGCTGAACCCTCGCTAGACAGTGATTTGCATATTAATCCTGAAAGTAATCAACCGGTTATTCCTCGTCATGTACGAGACCAACTTGAACAGCCTGAAGCGGTCGTAGCATCAGCAAATGTGGCTGAACGAGTGGAACCAACTTTAAGCGAGCCAGTACAACTAGAAGAAAAGGAAACAAAAGAAGTAGAACAAGTTCAAATAGACCAGACACCGGCACCCGTTGCAAATACGCCAGTAGAGGAAGTTAAAGCTGAAGAAACTACTGTAACTGAAAATAGTTCAGTTGAGTTAACTGATACTGTTTCTGCTGCACCAGAAGCTATAAGCTCATCTGAACAAAAAGTTGCAGAAGATCAGCCAAAAACTGAACCAGAATTAAGTTTAAATCCAAATATTGAAACTGCTGAAATTGCTGAATTTGAAGGTGAAAGTAATATTTTGGATGTTCATTTACATGAGCAACAACGTTATGACGACGAAAGTGCATTAGCAGTAGCAGAGCAAATTATTGCATTAAATGTTTATCCGAATCCGCGCCGTGCGTTATCGGGTGATAAAGCGCTGAAAGTACTTTTAAAATATGGCCTACGTTACGGTGAAATGTCTTGTTTCCATCGTTATGAAAATACCGATGAACCGAGTGCACTCATGTTCTCTGTACTTCGTATGACAGATAACGGTCCTGCTGGTTTTGATTTGGAAACTTTATCTGCTGAACAAGTTCAAGGCTTGGCATTTTTCCTTGCACTTCCAAACAGTAAAGCAGTTACGGGTTTTGACATGATGACCAGTATTGCAGGCCTAATTGCTCGTGAAATTGATGGTAAGGTTTATGATGAAAATAACCTCGAGTTTACGCCACAGTTAAAAGAGCATTGGCGCCATCATGTGATTGATTATCGTCCTGCACAGGCAACAGCCTAGTTTAAATTTTTTGTATAGGTTGCGATAATTGCAACATATCTAGTCGCAGCTCAGGGTGGAGAAATTTCCACCCTTTTTTATGGTGAATAATATAATGGCAATAACTTCCGTGATCGAACAGATGCGTCAGCTTATTCAACTGATTGCAAAGCATAACCATGCCTACTATGTCATGGATCAGCCGACAATCTCGGACAGTGAATACGATCATTTATTTCATCAGCTAAAAGCTTTAGAAGAGCAAAATCCTGAACTTATCCAAGCTGATTCACCAACAACGAAAGTAGGTGGACAAGCACTTTCAAAATTTGAGAGTGTGACGCATGTGGTGCCAATGCTTTCTCTGGGTAACGTATTTAACCAAGAAGATTTATTTGCATTTGCACGCCGTGTAGAAGAGCGACTACCAAACCAAAAAGTACAATACGAAGTTGAGTTAAAACTTGATGGTCTTGCGATTTCTCTATGGTATGAAAATGGAGTCCTAGTTCGTGGTGTAACACGTGGCGATGGTGAAACGGGCGAAGACATTACGCAAAATGTAAAAACTATTCGTAACTTGCCTAAAGTTCTGCACTCTGAAAAGTACGAAATTCCACGTTTGCTCGAAGTTCGTGGCGAAGTACTCATGCCGAAGTCTGGTTTTGAAAAACTCAATGCCGACCAAGAGGCAAAAGGTGAAAAAACTTTTGCTAACCCTCGAAATGCAGCAGCAGGAAGTTTAAGACAGCTAGATCCAAATATTGCTGCTAGTCGACCTTTAGCATTTTACGCATATGGTATTGCGCAGTGTGAGCCAAATCATAACTTAACGACCATGCATGATAGTTTGCAATGGCTAACAGAGCTTGGATTCCAAATTGCTGAGCGTCAATACTTGTGTAACTCAATTCAAGAAGTACAGCAGCGCTATGAACAAATTCAGCAAGAGCGTCCAAGTCTCAAAGTTGAAATTGATGGCATGGTGGTTAAAGTCGATGACCTTAAACAGCAACAGCAACTTGGTTTCTTAAGCCGTGAACCACGCTGGGCAACCGCCTATAAATTCCCTGCACAAGCGGCACTGACCACTGTTGAGCAGATTGACTGGCAAGTAGGCCGTACTGGGACTTTAACACCTGTAGCACGCTTAAACCCTGTTTTTGTGGGTGGTGTGACTGTTTCTAATGTGACTTTGCATAATATTGGTGAAATTCATCGTCTAGATGTACGCGTTGGAGATACGGTAAGTGTTTACCGTACTGGTGACGTTATTCCTAAAGTAGAAAAAGTTTGGCCAGAGTTCCGTCCTGCTGAAGCAGAGATTGTTCATTTACCTGAAAACTGTCCAGTATGTGCATCTCCAGTGGTTATGCCTGAAGGTGAGGCTCTGGCACGCTGTTCTGGTGGTTTATATTGTGCTGCACAGCGTATTGAGGCTATTCGTCACTTCGTATCACGTAAAGCTCTGGATATTGAAGGTTTGGGTGATCGTTGGGTTGAGTCTTTATTACACCTCGATTTACTCAAAGATGTTGCTGATATTTACCATTTGCATGAACACAGAGAAACACTGTTGGGCATTGAAAAAATGGGTGAAAAGTCGGTACAGAACCTCATTGATGCCATTGAAGCCAGTAAGAAAACAACGCTTGCGCGTTTTATTTATGCCTTAGGTATTCGTGGGGTCGGTGAAACAACAGCTAGAATGTTAGCCAATACCTTCCAAACGCTAGAGGCTCTTAAAGCTGCTGATGTTGAAGCTTTGAAGAAAACTCCTGATGTAGGCGATATTACTGCTGAATGGATCGCTGATTTCTTCTTGGCACCGCATAACATTGAAGTACTTGATCGTTTAATTGCTGCGGGTATTCATTGGGATGCGCCAACAGCGCCAACACGTCAACCATTGAATGGTGAAAGCTGGGTCCTTACAGGTACATTAGAGCAAATGACACGTGATCAGGCGACTCAAATGCTACAAGCATTAGGTGCGCGTGTAAGTGGTAGTGTATCGAGTAAAACTAAATGTGTGGTTGCGGGTGAAAAGGCTGGTTCAAAACTAGAAAAAGCAGCGAAATTAGGTATTCCTGTCATGAATGAAACAGACTTCTTATCGCTTATGGCGGGGTATGGGCAGACTTTGAGCTAAAAGACTTAGCGAAATAAGAACCATTGATTTTAGTTACAAATTTATAAATTGATGGTTTATCCCATATTTGAACGCTTGTTTGAGCTTATAAATCAGACAAGCGTTTCTTTTTGCAGAGGAAATTTAAATAACTTAAACTGCAAATGCGTATGTTTCTCATTTTAATTTGATAAAAATCATAAACTTAACTATTTTTTGTTTTGCAATCATTTTTAAGTTTGCCCATAATAGTCTCATACGATAGGAGATTTATTATGCGTGGCAATCCAGAAGTCATAGACTATTTAAATATGCTCATTGGCGGAGAGTTGGCTGCCCGTGATCAATATTTAATCCATTCTCGTATGTATGAAGATTGGGGTCTAAACAAGATTTATGAGCGTATTGACCATGAGATGCAAGAAGAAGCTTCTCATGCCGATGCAATTATTCGTCGTGTATTGTTTTTAGGTGCTAAACCAAACATGCACCGAGAGGATATCAATGTCGGTACAGATGTTGTATCTTGCTTAAAAGCTGATTTAGCACTTGAATATCACGTGCGTGAAAAATTAGCGACAGGTATTAAACTGTGTGAAGAAAAAGGCGACTACATTAGTCGTGACATGTTACGTCAACAATTATCAGATACCGAAGAAGACCATACTTACTGGCTAGAAAAACAGTTGCGTTTAATCGAACTGATTGGCCTACAAAATTATATTCAGTCTCAAATTTAATGATTTGAAGAACCCAGCTTAAGCTGGGTTTTTTATTCACTCGTTTTAATAAAATAAAGTCACTGCTAGACGTTAATATTGTCAAATTGAATATATTCAAAGCCTTACTATATAAGGCTTTGGCAGTTACAAAAAAGTCAGAAAAATTGTGTCAGACCCCATGTTTTTTTTATGGAATTGGATATAATTTCGCCAATAAAAACCCTTGCCTGAAACTTAATATGGCAAGGGTTTTTCTATGGGGAATCGGTTGGTATGGATCGCCAATGGTTTTATGGTGAGCTTCGCGTATATGTTATTTTCCAAGTCTGCTGTTTTAGATACAGCTTCTCTCTTAAGCACACAACGATTAGCAACTCGTCTCAGCTTTTTTAGCTTGGGCTTTGCGATATCTGCTTGGGCACCACTCATTCCTTATGCACAGCAACGTTTAAACCTAAATCATGCAAATTTTGGTCTATTGCTGCTTTGCATGGGAATCGGCTCAATGATTGCTATGCCTGCGACAGGGGCTTTAGTTAAGCATTGGGGATGCCGTCCATTAATTGCAGTGGCAACCATACTTTTAATGTTGTTATTACCAAGTTTAACGATCTGGCATAGTCTTGTATCGATGGCTGTGGCGTTATTTATTTTTGGTACAGCAGCAGGCAGCCTTGGCGTTGCTATCAATTTGCAGGCAGTTGTGGTGGAAAAACACAGCTTACGTGCGCTCATGTCTAGTTTCCACGGTATGTGCAGCCTTGGTGGTTTAATAGGTGCCATGCTTGTTACTGCACTATTGGCAATTGGTCTTTCACCACTCATGAGTACGCTGTCTGTGGTCATGATTTTACTGGTCGTTAGCTTTGTTGCTATTCCATCTGCTTTAACAACCTTTGAGCAAGATGAACAAGGTGCAGCTGAAATAACTGACGCACCTAAAAAAACTTCGCGCCCGAATGGTACTATCCTCTTAATTGGGATGATGTGCTTTATTGCCTTCTTGTCAGAAGGTGCAGCAATGGACTGGGGTGGTATTTATTTGACTAGTAAATATCAGCTGAATCCTGCCTTTGCGGGGCTGGCTTATACATTCTTTGCACTTAGTATGACAAGTGGTCGTTTTGCAGGACATCTCTTGTTAAAACAATGGGGTGAGAAAACCATTGTGACCTATAGTGCAATTGTTGCTGCTCTTGCTATGGTCACTATTGTGATGGCACCTGTTTGGCAAGTTGTAGTATTGGGTTATGCACTTTTAGGTTTAGGCTGTTCTAACATTGTGCCTGTTATGTTTTCTCGTGTCGGCCGTCAAAATGATATGCCTAAAGCAGCAGCGCTTTCTATGGTTTCAACTATTGCATACACAGGGTCATTAAGTGGTCCAGCTTTAATCGGTTTAATTGGTCAGTGGACCAGTCTAACCACAGTCCTATCTGGGGTAGCTGTCTTATTAATCATGATTGCTGTACTCAATCGCTTTACGCTTGTTAAGGCAAAGTAACTTAAGCTAACTCACCAGCCGAAAAGAACATCGAGAAAAACTTCTCGATGTTCTATAAGTGTGAATTATTATAAGACATGATAAGTGGGTAAATACTTATCTTGTAATGAGAATTTAGATTTCGTGAAAGTCGGAGCATTTTCTAAATCTTTCAAGAAATTATTACGCCAATCACTCAAGTCGGTGGTTGCTAAACCCTCTATTAACTGTTCATAACGATTAATACGTTCAGCTTTAGACATCTCTAGAGCGGTTTTTAGAGTATCCATCATTGCTGCTCGATCTATTGGGTCAACAATCAAGGCCTGAGTCATTTGTTCAGCTGCACCAGCATATTTAGATAAAATTAGTACACCTGGGTTTTCTGGATCTTGAGCCGCAATATATTCTTTTGCGACCAAATTCATACCATCACGTAGTGAGCTAATCCAACAAATATCAGAATTGCGATAAATATGCATTAGGCTGTCATGTTTAATGGTGTCATAGCAGCAATCAATTGGACGCCAGTCTTCCTGTGCAAACTCTTGATTAATCAGCTCTAGCTTGGTTTTAAAGCGTTGATATAAACGTTGATAAGCAGGAATATCTGTACGTGAAGGTGTTGCAACTTGTAGATGACGTACTAGCCTATGATATTCTGGATTGGTTTCCAAGAAGGTTGCAAATGCATTGAAACGCTCAAGTAGACCTTTTGAATAATCAATACGGTCAACCCCGATAATAGTTTTTTGACGTGGAATATCTTCAAAGTTAAATACATTTGCTGTTTGAAATGCCTGTTGTGCTTGGCGCTGAATAAGTTCAGGTTGCACACCAATAGGGTAGGACTTAATCAATACCTGACGCTTTTTATAACTAATTCGGTCACTTAATATTTTTTGAGCTTCAAGTAAGCCCATGCACGTTTGCATACAGGTATTTTGATCAGCTTGAGTTTGTAGGCCAACTACATCATATTTGCAAAGGTCTTGTACTAGTTGTAACGCAACTGGAATTTTGCGCCAAATGTTTAAGCTTGCAAAAGGAATATGCAAAAAGAAACCGATTTTATTTTGCATTCCTAATTCGCGGCAATGACGGGCTACACTAAAAAAGTGATAGTCATGTACCCAAATAACATCATCTGGCTGAGCAATTTGTTTTAATTTTTCAGCAAATAAACGATTGACCCGTTGGTAAGTCTTATATTCTTCAGCATCATATTCAATCAGATCGTCTCTATGATGCATAGCAGGCCATAAGACCTTGTTAGCAAAACCGCAGTAATACTGTGCATATTGCTGATGTGTAAGAGGGCAGGTAATGTAGTCAATCCCATGAGAATATGCCTGATCGAATTCAGGTGCTTCGGTATCGGTAATTTGTTGACCATTCCAGCCCAACCAAATACCGTTACTGTCATTTAATGCGTCTTGTACAGCTACTGCAAGGCCACCTGCTGAAGCCTTACCTGATGGCATACTTATTCGATTCGATAACACGATTAATTTAGACATATTTGTTCTCCATTCTGATCTTGACTATTTTTGACGTATAACTTTTTTATTTTTTCGAGAAAGAAAAAAAGAAAATTAGAAACGCTATTAATATCTTTTAATCTATATTGAGCTTCTGTTTCACCAGAACCTACTTTAATTGAAGTGCCAAATTGTTGATTAATAAATGTGAAACCCGATTCATCTGTTAAGTCATCTCCTATAAATATCGGATGAATTGACGGTAAATTAAGATGATTTAATATAGTTTGAATTGCTTTGCCTTTATCTGCCTGTTTAGGTACTAATTCAACTACAAATTTTCCTCTATTTAATTTTAGTTGAGGATGAAAATATTTAACCTGTTGCATAATATAAGTTGCATTATTTTCTAATTCTGGATTTTTTCGATAATGTAAAGCAACAGAATATCCTTTATCCTCAATTAATAAATCGGGATATTTTTCACAAGATTTTATAATATCTTCTTTTAATTTATTAAAATTAATATCACTTAAGTCTGGATGAATATAAGTGCTAGAGTCAAAATAAATATCTAAACCATGTAGCCCCGCTATAGGAACTTCAATAGACTGAAGCAGCTTACTCGCCGTTTCAACATCACGACCTGTTACAGCAACCACTGGTATATTTAATTCAATAATTTTTTTTATAACTTCTAATGTAGTATTAGGAATAAAACTATGTTCAGGGTGAATTTGAAATGGAGCTAATGTTCCATCAATATCTAGAAATAAACAATAATTTTTATCTGAAGGTAAGGTATTTATAATATCATTGGGTGTAACAAAATATGTATCTTTTTCTCTCCCATCAGATATTATACTTTGACTATTCATATTAACCTGCCCAATATTTTGATCATTAATTAATCTTCTATCATTAAAATGAATTAATGAGTCATTTTTTTTAATAAAAAAACATAAGTATTAACATTAATTACATTGCACAATGGATTTATGGGTGAAGTGTGGATTATGTTGTTTTTTGATTTGCTTCAATGTTTAGATAATTAAAGTTTTGTATGTTTCATATGAATAATTTAGGCCTTGGTTATCAATATATTTCAAAATATTAAACGCCTCTAAATGTCTGATTTTGCTTTATGAAATTTAATTTTTATGTTGATTTTAAAAGATATTTAAAATTGATATTAATATATAATCTTGCAAAAGTTGGCTGTGGACAGGCATATGAAGTTACAAAATAAAATTTTATTGATTACAGGTTGGGGAGTAGGCATAGAACCTTTGCAATCACTTAAATTGCATTTGGAAAAAGCTGGTTTTGAAACACAACTGATTAATATTTTTAATGTTTTAGATCGTAACTTTCAAGCACAGCTTGATTTAGTGGCTGAAGTTGATGTGGTAATAGGCTGGTCTCTAGGTGGGCAGTTAGCAACTCAACTGGTTGATATTCTTTACAAGAAAACAGGGCAAACAAAAACTTTAATTACGCTCGCTTCAAACCCTTGTTTCGTTGCTCATGATAATTGGCAAACCGCAATGCCTGCCGATGTATTTAGTCAATTTAAAGCGTCTTTTTTACAGAACCTACAAGCCACTTTAAAGCGTTTTTATTATTTGATTACACTTGGCTCATCTCAAGCGAAACAAGATTGGATGAGTGTACAAAACATCGCAAATCCACCCGCACAGGAAATACTGGTAGACGGTTTAAAAATGCTAGAACAGTTAAACTTGGTAGATAACTTGAAAAACTATTCAGGTCTACAGCTTCATCTGTTTGCTGAGCAAGATAATGTCATTCCTTGCAAAATTATCGAGAATTTTAAGGATTTCGCTACAGAAAACATGACTTATAAGTTACTAAAAGACGCTACACACGCTTTTCCGTACTTACAGGTAGAAAGAACAATTGAAGAAATCTGCCAATTTTTAACAATTCATCAGCAAAGTTAATAAGCTTTGATTGATATCGCAATTTTCTTTCATTATTAACAGGTTTAACATGTGTTCAATGAGAGATTTGAACGCTGTAAAAGGGTATAGAGGATGACCGATAATTTTGATTTGGAACATATTTGGCATCCATATACTTCAATGACCCAACCTTTACCCACATTTAAAGTTAAGCGTGCATATGGTGCGACGATTGAACTCGATGATGGTAGAACTTTAATTGATGGTATGTCCTCTTGGTGGTGTGCAATTCATGGTTATAACCACCCTGAACTTAATCAGGCAGTGACCGATCAATTACAGAACATGTCACATATCATGTTTGGTGGGCTAACCCATGATCCTGCGATTGAACTTGGAAAAATTCTTTTAAAAATTACACCGCCAAGTCTCGATAAAATTTTCTATGCAGACTCAGGATCAGTTGCTGTTGAAGTTGCTCTGAAAATGGCTGTGCAATTCTGGACAGCACAGGGCCAACCACAAAAAACAAATTTTATTACTACGCGTTCTGGTTACCACGGTGATACATGGAATGCTATGTCTGTCTGTGATCCAGTTACAGGCATGCATCAAATTTTTGGTACCAGCTTACCGAATCGTCTTTTCGTGGCGGCACCACAAACCAAATTCCACGAAGAATGGAATCCTCAAGATATTGCCGAGCTAGAACAAGCCATTCAGCAAAATCATGAAAAACTTGCCGCACTCATTATTGAACCAATTGTTCAAGGTGCAGGGGGCATGCGTTTTTATCATCCTGAATATTTACGTCAGGCTAAAGCACTTTGCGAGAAATATAATCTGTTATTAATTTTTGATGAAATCGCGACTGGCTTTGGTCGTACGGGTAAGCTTTTTGCGTGGGAACATGCTCAAGTCGAACCGGATATTATGTGCCTAGGTAAAGGGTTAACAGGTGGCTATATGACGTTATCTGCGACCTTAACAACAAAACATGTTGCAGAAACCATTAGTCGTGGTGAGGCTGGGGTATTTATGCACGGCCCAACCTTTATGGCCAATCCGCTTGCTTGTGCCGTTGCCTTGAAAAGTACGCAACTTTTAATTGAGCAAGATTGGCAAGCCAATATTAAGCGAATTGAGCAACAGCTTAGCCAACATTTAGTGCCTTTAAATGAGCTGGATTATGTTGCTGATGTACGAGTGCTGGGTGCAATTGGTGTAGTAGAACTCACCTTTAATGTTGATATGAAAACTTTACAGCAACAATTTGTAGACCGTGGAATCTGGATTCGCCCTTTTGGCAAACTGGTTTATGTGATGCCACCTTATGTCATTACTCAACAAGAGCTAAGCGATTTACTTGAACAATTGGTTGAAGTTGTTAA
>NQWY01033935.1:0-12434 GCA_019425655.1 Rhizophagus prolifer | reverse complement strand
AAGGCTTACATTTACAACTTAATGATACAAGTGCAGAGCAATTACTGAATTTAGCAGCCGTATCGAGAGCACTTGATGTGAGCTATTCACATTTAAGACAACTTATTTTCAAAGGAATGAGTGTATCAGATGCACTTAATTATCTTGTGAACGAAAAAAAGGGTGTGAATAATCATGCTTGAAATCCACACAAGTTCTATCAAGAACACCGTGACATTCAGCGTTGATGGTAATTCAATGAAGGAAGCTATGGACGCTTTCGATCAAATTCAGAAGAAATCCAAAGGCATTAAAGACCCTACGTTGAACATGAAAAGATTCAGCCAGGGGCTTAAATCTGCTGAAAGGGAACTCGATAGGCTGAATAAAAAAGCGTCAAAGCCTCGTGATAATAGCCAGCGTGAAGCAGAGCGAGCAGCAAAGGCTAAAGCGAGAGCAGAGGCTCAGGAAGCGAAAGAGGCCGCAAGAAACGCACAGCGCCGTGAACGGGCTGAATTGAAGCTATTGGATGTTGCCAGCAGCTTTAAAAGTATGCAGCACCTTACCAATGTTGAGCTTACACAGGCCGCGCTTGCAGCTTCACGGATCACTAAAGCCTATGCAGCAGGTACTATCTCTCTACAACGCCAGAACAGCGAGATTAAGCGCCTCCAGCAGAGCTACAGACGCATTAACGCAGAGCGTAGGGCAGCAGCAAAGGCGGGAGGAGCTAACGCTCTTGCTGGCGGTGGTAAGGCTACAGGGGCGATCTCTGGCTCTCTGATGGGCTTAGGCACTGGTGCGCTTGCTGGCGCTGGTATCGGTGCGGCGGCTTACGGTGCTTATTCATGGGGCAAAGAGGCTGTTACAGCACAGGAAGAGCGTAGTGAAATTGTGCAGCGTGCCAGATTGGGCGGTGTAGATTATAACTTTTTACAATCGTTAGGCCAATTTGCACAGGCTAATGGTATCGATAGCGGGATGGGAACCCAGGGAGCCAGAAAAAACCTCGATGTAGCAAAAGATGTTTCTGAAAAGCTCGCAGATGGTGCGTTGAATGCGAAACGTAATAAACAAGGTGAATGGACAGGAGCACCAACAGGCATTAACACCGCTTTGAATATGGGGTACACGCCTGACCAGCTTAAAGAATGGGCTAAAAATCCGTTTGGTTTTGTCTCTTCATATACCAACACAATGCAATCTAAAGGGTTGAGCGAACAAGAAATTTTGCACAATCTTGAAGACCTCGGGGACGATCTCGGACTTTACGCCAAAGCCTTTATGAATGGCGGGAAGGCTCTTACTGATCAGGTGGACGTGCTCAAGCGTAACGGTCAGTGGTTGAACCAGGAACAGCAAGATCAGCTTGTAGCCTATCGTAAGTTTAACCAGGATCTTAGCATTCTCTCCGATAGCCAGAAACTGGCATTCTTCGAAGGGTTTATGTCAGAGATTGACCCTGAAACCATGCGAGAGTTTAAGGAAGCTATGCAGGAGGCGTTACCCTTCTTCAATGGGCTTGGGAAAGCTGCGGGTGATGTAGTGGATGGTCTGATGAAAATGACCAACTGGATCACTGGAAAGCTCAACCTCCTCAATGGGGATAACACCTCTAAAGAAGCTGTTAGCCAGCACTACGGCACTACGTCAGCACCTGGACAGCCTGGAAGTAACCCTGTGGCTAACGCCTATGGAGCCAGCCAGCCGAAAGCAGACGGCACACACCAGCCTAATGTGTTCGATACATTCCATGATTGGTGGAACGGGACAAGCGACGCTAAAGACGTGAGCAGCTACGCGCAGAGCACCAACGGAGATTACTCTCCTGTTTCAATGTTGAAACAGAGTGCAGCAGCGCCAGCTAAGCCAGCCAGTGCGCCGATCATGCAGCCTGTAGTATTGCAGAATCAGCTACCGGAAGGGCTTATCCATCTAACTATTTCTCCTGATCCGACATTCGGAAACATGCTTAATGCTACCGTTGATCAGCGTATCAGTGATAACAATCAGCGTATGGTGTTGGCTGTTTCATCTGGACAAGGGACGGGGGGCTAAATGGCAACACCTGGAAGTTTAACTATCGGGGGCAGCGATGCCTCCCGAATCAATTCAACTCAGAACAGTAATAACAGCAGTGCTACCCGCACCAAAGGTGAAAACGGCTTCACCATCCTTGCATCTGTATATAATTCGTCCTCAGATAGCTACATTCAAAACTATCAGGCGATAGTGTTTGATGCCGTGACGGATACGGGAATACGCAGACAGGCTGACATTACCAGCTATCCCGTTGAGAGCGGGGCAGAGGTGAGCGATCACGTTCAGATTAAGAATAATACATTCAAGCTATCGGGGATTATTTCCGAAACTCCGGTGAGGCTGGAAAAGGATTTGTTATACAGCGCTGGTGTGAATGGCACTCGTATCAGTCAAGCTATCGAATACCTCGATAAGATGTTTGACAGTCGCCAGCCCATCACATTAGTGACAGAGCACAAAGTGTACGAGAATGTTATTCTCTCCGGCATTTCCTACGATTATAAATCTGAATACGCGATGCAATTCGATCTTGAATTTGAACAGATCAGGCTTGTCAGTAAAGCTACAGTTAATGTGATTGCAACTAAAACGCAGAGAAATAAATCTGTAGGCGGTACGGTGAAACAGAAGGTGGTGAACAATGCACCTAAGAAAACTGAATCTGACACTGTTACGACGGAGTTTAAAAAATGAGGGGCTTATGCCCCTTTTTTGATGGTTTCAACACTAAAGCAATGAATCCATATTTTTAAAAGGGACAGATTTAAAAAGATAGCCCTGTAATCCCCAAATTCCCACCTCACGCAGTAACCCCATATGATCTCTATTCTCAATCCCTTCAATAATAATTTTGTCGCAGTATTTTTTGATTGATGCAATCAACTGGTTGAAGGTTGGTTTCTGCACCTGCTCATTAAAGAAGCAGCGATCTACCTTTACAACCTCAAAGTATCCTTCGATCAAACTAACTACATTCGAGTTTCCTGCGCCAAGGTCATCGAGCCATAGCCCATTTACACCCTGGCTCAGCGATTTTAATAAGGGACTTTTCAATCCCTTGTCCAAACCAGGGAAATGCTCAGAAAGTTCAAGTTTGATGAATGGCATCGATTCGAAAGTTTGTCTAAGTATGTAGTCATGACGTATTAAAAAAGCCATTTTCTGATCAATGTTCAGTGTACAAAATAGATTCTTTCGTTCGAACCACGTTTGCATAGTGGCAATGTTTCCACATTGTTCGTATAGGAAAAGCCGCTTCCTATCTAAATCCCAAGATGAAATTACGAATTCAGGGTGAAGGGGGCGTCCATCTGAGGCAATGAAGCGAGTGAGAAGCTCAACGCCTAACAACCTCTCGTCAATGCTCACTATAGGATCAGCAATGAATGTAGTATCCATAACAAATACCTTAAATTTTAATTAAAATTATATTGTAATTTTTATCACAATAAAGCAATAGTATTGCCAAAATTTGTGGTACGGATGTATGGCTTTGACTAAGTGATTGATATCACATACCTTTCTGTTTTGTAGTGGGTGTTTGCTGATTGTTATATATTAGTCTTGCAATGTTTTTCTGGTTGTTTTTTTGCTCGGTTTTTTGTTTGATACTGGTTCATATTCACCTAAATATATGAATCGCCACGGATAATCTAGACACTTCCGAGCCGTTGATAATACTGGTTTTCATATTCTGTCGGTGACATCTGTTCGCTAGATCTTTACTCTGAAGGATGGCTCTACAATTAAAGGCATTGCACCTGCTGGAGAGGATCTGGAATTTATCAATCATGGGGATATCGTTGACATTAAAATCAATGTTTACGATGCACAGACTGGTCCACGATCAGTTGAATAATCAAACCCGCTCCGGCGGGTTTTTTAATGCCTGGAGCTTAGATGCCAATTATCGACTATCCAGACTGGCTGCCGCTGGCGCAGAAGGCCAGCAAAAACATGACGCTAGATACCGGGTTTCAGACAGATCAGCCAGCGGTCGGCCCGGCTATCTTCCAGAACCTTACTGACGATTTGAAAGCGACATGGTCACTGACGTGGATCTTCACTCTTGACCAGGAGCGCGCTTTTCAACAGTGGCTGCGCAGCCCTAACTATCTCAACCGCGGCCTTAACTGGTTTCGGATGAATATCAACCTTGGCGGCAGTGACCTGCAGTTGCAGGAACTTCACTTCACGCAGATGCCGGTGCAAACCAGTATCGACGGCGGAGTGGTGACCTGGACGGGGACCGTTATCGCGAACCACCTCTACAACGCTGACGACGAGTTTGACGACATCATTGTTGAGTTGCCGCCGCCGTGGGATTCGTGGCTGGATATAGTGGTGACGGGTTATCCAGACGGGCGCGATCCGGAATCACTACCGAGGGTGCCTTAATGCCGAGCTTCAGGGAGTACAAGCAGCAGCGCCCGACGCGCGGGCTGTACGACACCATCACGTTTTACCATCCATCTTTTGGCTATGTGCGCCTTGTCGATAAGCAGTTCTTCCCGAAGACGCTCGGCGGCCAGTCTTACACGCCAGCGCGCTTTGAAATCGAAGAGAGCCAACAGAGCGGCACGCCGGTGATCGACGCGACCGTGAAGCTTGGGCGGCTTTCGTCGGACATCAAGGCGCTGATGAAGCAGTGGAAGGGTGCGGCCCGGCTGACAGCCATCACGGCAACAAGGCAGATCTTCGACAGCGGAGACGTGTCTGTGCCGATTAAGTCCTGGCAGCTCTACGTAAAAACGGTCGACATCGACGCCGACGCTGCATCGGTAACCCTGTCTGTCACGAACCCGCTGAACAACAACATCGGAAGGCTCTATGACCCAACGGAATACACCGGCCTGCAGTACCTCTGATTTTGTAAGGAAGGTGATCGGCGTGCCGTGGGCTAACAGGGCCTGTTCTTTCGATAAAGTCGATTGTTGGGGGCTGGTTGTGCTGTATTACCGGCACGTTCTCGGCATTGAATTGCACCAGACGCCGGACTACGAAGCCGGTGAGGACTTCTACACCTGCTATCAGGGTGACGTCGTTTTCTGGAGTCAGGTCGACAAGCCTGTCGAGGGCGGGATATTCGTCGGATACCGCGGTGCGCAACCGGCACATGTTGGCCTCGTGCTTAACAGGCAGGCGCTGCACTCGCGCGGCGAGAATGGAAGTGTGCGCATGGACTCGTTGCTTGTCATTCAGCGGGCATTCACCAAAGTGGAGTATTTTTCTTATGGCGTTGATTGAGCTCCAGCGTTTCCCGGGAACGCCAAAAGAACGCTACAGGGTGCCAAACGGCACCCTTTTTTATGACTGGCTTGCAGCCAATGACGCTACCTTTCACCGCGATCTGCTGATCGTCCGAAACGGCGTGAAGCTGGGCGAAGATGATGAGCTGGCGTTTGAGCTATGCGAACTGGACAACATCCAGATTTTCGACCAGCCAAAAGGGATAGTCAGTGACATCCTGAGTCCTATATTCAAAGTTGTCGGGTCAGTATTTGCATTCCTTGCACCGAAACCGGCCATCGCCAACACTGGCGGTAATACCGTTGACTCACCGAACAATAGCCTGACCGGGCAGACAAACACCGCTCGTGTCTACAAGGCCAAGCCGGACATTTACGGCCAGGTGCGCTCTTTCCCGGATCTGATTCAGGAATCGCTGTTTGAATACATCAGCACGGGCGTGCGTGACGGCGGTAAAAAATACGTGACTGAATGGATGTGTATCGGGATCGGCAAGTACGATTATGAGTCCGTGCGCTATTCAGAATCGAGCCTTGGCAGTATGGCCGGTGCTGAATACCAGTTCATTCAGCCTGGCGAAGTCATCCCGTCGATTAACGAAGGCTACAGCTTCGATGATGTCGACGGCCAGGAGGTGCCAGGCGCAAACCAGGGAGAGTCATTCCCTGTCGAAACTGCGACGGCGAACACAGTGGTCAGCGGCACGTATGCCGGTGGTCAGATAGCGGTAAAAATCGTTAAACAGGCGGAATTTGATTACTTCATGGGCCTGGTGTTACCGCATTCCGTCACGTTCGAAATAAACGTCACTTACGCGACTGCCTCCGGTTCGGTAACTACTGACGCCACGTTCTCCGGCACGCTTGTTTCAGCTGTTGAGACAAACGACGGCGCGGTGATAAATCCGGTTCGCTGGTACACCTTCACCATGGGTGATCTGGATGGCCCGCCTGATATCCCTGCTACCGCAACGATCAACACGACTAAGTTCGTGCTGAACGACAACGAAGCTCTGGTCGTCGGCCCGTTCTTCTCGCCTGTAGAATCAACGCAGTTGTGGATCCACACGCAAAGCAGTCTTGGCCCGAAAAAGCAGACAAACTGGAAAGTCGTTTTATGGAAAATAGACGACGACTACAACATGATCCCAGGCACTAAGCAGACTATGGTGTTCCAGCAGACGACCTGGCACAAGCAGGACAGCGAGACGTTCTACCGGACGGACAAGATTATACCGACCGGTGGCTTCGGGAAGTACGCCATTAACCTGCAGCGCACCGATAACTCAGGTGATGCGTCGATACTCAAACTTGAAGAGATCCACGCTGTAAACGTGCGTACAAACGTTGTTCATCCCACCGATACGCTTGTTCGCGTGAAGGTGAGGGCAACAGAGAACGCACTGGGCAGTCGTGACCGCAAGTACAATGCTCTAGTGACACGTCACACCATCACGTATGACCTGAACACGCAGACTGTTGATTACACGCTGCGTCCTTCGCGTTCGTTCGCTGATGCGGTGGCGCACACCTGGCTGATTATGGGTGAACAGCCGGTAAGCAGCATTGACCTTTACGGGCTGTACTCGATCGCCGAAAGCCTGCAGGATGAGCGCCTGGGTTACTTTGACTACACGTTTGACGACGAAAACGACTCGCTGGGCGACCGCGTGCAGGCGATCTGCAATGCAGCGTCGGTGGTGGCATACTGGGACGACGGCGTGCTGACGTTCACCCGGGATCAGAAAGTTGATTACCCGGCTGCAGTATTCAACCGGGCCAACATGAAGACGGACGAGTACAAAATGACGTACGAGGCCACTCTTCCTGGCGGCTACGACGGCGTGCAGGTGTCATATGTCCACCCGACCACGAATAACAAGACTTACATCAACTACCGCGTTATGAACGGCGCTATCGTCGAACAGGAAGCGGAGAACCCGAACAAGCTTGAGATAGTCGGCTTTCGTAACGAGTACCAGGCGCGGGAGCGAGCTCTGCGCGAAACGAAGCGCCTTATCTACTCCCGGGTGAAGATGAACGCCAAAGTGTTCGAAGACGGCATTATCCAGGTTGGAAGCGTCATTCAGATGCCTGATATCTACGACAGCAACCAACAGCAAGGTTACATCACAGGCCGCGCCGGGAATAACTTTGATACCAGCGAGCCGATCACCTTTACCGGTTCAATGTATGTGCTGGTGACCGACAGCCTGGGTAACCCGACTCTGCGCTATCAGGCCACCGCCCGTACCGACACGAAGTATGGATTTACAGCAGCAATACCCGACATTCAGCTCAACATATGGAACGGAGACACTGTGCAGCTCCCGTCGCGCTATCTCATTGCGACAGTGGAGGAACTGGACAGTCAGCTATGGACGGTCAACAGCATCAAACCGAACACAGATAACACGGTATCTCTGACCGTCGCGGAATACAGCGACGCCATCTACCAATAAGAACCGTCCCCGACCAACCGAACCCGGCCACCGCGCCGGGTTTTTTATGGAATCAATATGGCTACTACACCTACTCAGAACTCGGTTCCAAGTGAATCTCCAATCGACCTGAAGTTTAACGCCGGTAAAATCGATGAATACGTTACCTCCATGGGCTGGACGTATACAGATCGCTTTGGGCAAAAGCACTATACGATTGAAGGAAATAATTACCTTGCCCAGCAGGCAATGGCAGCGTTTGGTTACGTGATCCTCACTGGTAAAACTTTTACCACTGGCGCAACGATTAACAACCCGAATGAAGTTCTGCTCAATACTGCCGATGGAGAGTATTACAAATGGACTGGTTCATTCGCATCTGGTCCAAAGGTGGTGCCAGAAAATTCTACGCCAGCAGGTACCGGAGGTATTGGCCCAGGAGCATGGATCGGTGTTGGCGACGCATCTCTTCGAGCAGCACTGGCAGCATCCACGGGGTCTACGCTGGTCGGTCACGAAGGACATACCGTTGGTCAGTATCTTGATGGCGTCGGGAAGATGGTATTCCCGGGAGATGACCTGAAGGTCGCTCTGGAAAGCGCTGACAATGGAGATACGGTTATCGTTTCGGGGGATGTGACACTAAATCAATCTGTAGTTATGCAGAAAGCTGTGAGCATAAAACGGGCGAACGGCGGAAGGATTCTGTGGAACGGGGCTTCAAATAATTGCATAAGATATATTTTGCCAACTAAACAGACTATAACTACTGGTGTACAGTTTTTACAGGGGCAAAACTCTGCTACGTTCCCGACTGGACACGGTTTGGTGGTGGGGGACTGTCTGGAGGCGCATTCTACTTCAGTACGACATACCGACTTAAGCGGTAGCCAGTACACCAGAGGCCAGCTATTCTTTGTCGAGGCGGTTAGTGGCAACACTGTTGTATTTACGCCAAGTGTCATTGAGGGCTTCACATCTTCAGAGATTATCGTCACGGATACTTTGAGAGGCATGGATTTTGATGTGGAGATTGTAACGGTTAAAGCCCCAACAGGAAGTCCTACTGGCGTGCTCATGGACATCCATTGTGCCAGAGATATGACTGGTAAGTTCCGTATTAAGGGGAATGAAGACGAGCAATATGGGTTAGCCGTTACAGGTCACAACAACCACTTTGATGTTGATGTATGGGGTATCACATCGGGATTTGGTTCTGTCAGCGTTCCAGGCTATGGGGTTAATGTAGTCGGTACGGATATGCGCATAACGGGAACTGGTGGGCGTTGTCGCCATGTGTACGAAATCCCATCCGGAAACGTACTTAGCGCAAACATAGAATTTGATATGCACGTAGTTAAATCTGCCAATACTCCTCTTTTCTTATATGCAGCAGGTGCTCATGCTAACGCAGTAGGTTGGAAGGCGCGCGGTTCTATTTCTGGCTCGGGATATCTGATTGGCGACAGGATAGGAACGGCTGATATCAGCATGGATTTCTTCCGTGTTGATGATGGGTATGACTATGCTGATGTGTATTTTAGTGATATTCATCCCTACGCGGCCAAAGTTCATAATTGTCGCGCTTTTGGCGATAACGCACGCAAGAATTTTGTGTATTATGACTGCAATAGCACCATTAAGAATGGGTCTACACTGGTTATTGAAAATAATATTTTCAGAGGCCCAGTAAGAATCATGCAGTTTAAGAACAATGCCGCCGTTGCCAACCCTGTCTACTCGGCAATTATCCGAAACAACTCAGGGCAAGCTGTCGCGTTTACTAACCGGGATTTGCAGGGAGCGAGTGTGACATTAACCATCGAAGGGAATAAATTGGGGTCTTACGGCATCCCGACCACGTTCTCTGATTATATGCTGGGTGTAGACTCTAATGGTTGCAAATCCTATGAGTTGCACTTCCACCATAATCTTATTGACGACACCTTGCCTAATGGTGTTTTGCAGTTACAGGGTAATATTGAAAACTTGAATCTTGACTCAAGCTATTGCTCAAACGGCACAAAACCAATGTTTAATATAGCTCCGCCATATCTCGGTGCAATTAGTGGATTTAGTGTTGACCACGCGAAAACAAGCGGGTTGATGACATTCACGATACCTGCAACAACCGTGTGGAACGCTGTTGGAAACGTTAGTTTCTGTGATATTAAATATGATTCTGCAACACCAATATCATCAACTAACGTCCCTATAGTATTCACCGGAAACTCGTTCAAAACTACACTTGAGCCAAAGTTCATAATTGTCGGGCTTTTGGTGATAACGCACGCAAGAATTTTGTGTATTATGATTGCAGTAGCACCATAAAGAATGGGTCTACCCTTGTTATTGAAAATAATACTTTCAGGGGACCTATAAGGGTTATTCAATTTAAGAACAACGCCGCCGTTGCTAACCCTATCTACTCGGCAATTATCCGCAACAACTCAGGGCAAGCTGTCGCGTTTACTAACCGGGATTTGCAGGGAGCGAGTGTGACATTAACCATCGAAGGGAATAAATTGGGGTCTTACGGCATCCCGACCACGTTCTCTGATTATATGCTGGGTGTAGACTCTAATGGTTGCAAATCCTATGAGTTGCACTTCCACCATAATCTTATTGACGACACCTTGCCTAATGGTGTTTTGCAGTTACAGGGTAATATTGAAAACTTGAATCTTGACTCAAGCTATTGCTCAAACGGCACAAAACCAATGTTTAATATAGCTCCGCCATATCTCGGTGCAATTAGTGGATTTAGTGTTGACCACGCGAAAACAAGCGGGTTGATGACATTCACGATACCTGCAACAACCGTGTGGAACGCTGTTGGAAACGTTAGTTTCTGTGATATTAAATATGATTCTGCAACACCAATATCATCAACTAACGTCCCTATAGTATTCACCGGAAACTCGTTCAAAACTACACTTGACGCTACGCTGGTTAGTACGAAGCGGCCGCAAGCAGGCAATGTTAATCTAAGCGGTAAAGCTCTCAATTGGAATGGAACCAACATCGCTATATAAAAAAGGCCCCAAAAGGGGCCGTTTTTTTACTCGCATTTTTTGAAATCAATCAAAATCGTTTTTCCATAAGAGCCAATGCTATACTTGGTGCGCTTTATCATATTCCCAGTCTCGCATGCTTTTCTCATTCTGGAGATCCCTTCGCCATATGGAACATATGCATAATTCATCCCTAGTGATGCAAGGTAAAAATTAGAGAACACCCATTTTTCCTTGAAGTTGTTAGGGACCAGTAACTGAATAATTGGTGTTGTTTCTTTAATTTTCTTTATTGATGGTATTACTTCAGGCCTTCCATTAACAAATAGCCCGGAATTTCCTTCTAGCATAAGGGTGTTAATGTCATTTGATATTAACCCTGCAATATTTCTCTCCATTTCAGACTGACCTGTCAATGTATTTCCATATACCGCAGAAAGAGAGAAACAACCTACAGTTGCAAATATTGGAAGTAGCTTAATTGTTTTATAATACGTTTCACACAACAGAATAAAACTAAATAATATCACCCCGCTAGAACCAATTAATACTCTAGGGTGGAGGACTGGATCCCTTAATAGTGAAAGGGAGCCAAATGTGCAAATTATAATTATAAATGGTGATGCTATTAGCATAAACCCACATAATAATTTCGTACCAATAGATTCACTTGAGCTTCCAAAGTAGAAGGCTGTAGATGTCCACGATATTAATATTGATGCAATAAAACAAGCAGCTAGCAACCACCCACCAACACCCATGAACATGTATGAAGATAAACCAATAAGATTATCCAGGGTTCTGGTCAACTCACCCATCGAACTTACTATGTCAGAGTGATTTGTGTTGTAGTATCCAATGACAAACAATGGAACTATAAATTTAGAGTAAAGAGCGTAACCTACAACAGTAGCGCCAACTCTGTTAAAAATAGTTTTGATGGTTTCTATTGAGCTGTAACCATGCGTTAAGCGTATATAGAACTCTATAAGTGCAATGCTTGCTATTAAATTTATCGATGCCTGATAAAGGCATAATGATATAATAATAAAAAATGATGTTATTGCAAACTTGACTTTTTGTGATCTGTTTATTGAAAATGCAATCGGGAATACAATTGCGGCAACAGATAAGCCCATTGTTACCGAGTCGAACTTATAGCTTAGATTTTCTAAAAAAT
The DNA here is from genome assembly GCA_019425655.1 of Rhizophagus prolifer. Lineage (NCBI taxonomy): Eukaryota > Fungi > Glomeromycota > Glomeromycetes > Glomerales > Glomeraceae > Rhizophagus > Rhizophagus prolifer. The sequence goes on along the minus strand of NQWY01033935.1, from coordinate 529 downwards.
TTGGTGAAATCAAAAGTGCAATTGGTAAAATTGTCTTAGCCAGCTTAGATCTTAAGTTAAGAGCCTCGCAAAAATATGCAGTGGATAATACTATCACAGCAACAGATATCAACAGCGTATAGGGTGAAATATCTGATGCTACAGGGCTGAAGCTAAGAAAATGCAATACAGCATCCGCCAGCGGTCTCCCGTTTTCCGACAATCTGTAATAACCATCAGCAGATCTTCCAAGGTCATCAATGTAAAGCCTATTAGCAATAATAATAGGCAAAACATAAATGAAGCCAAGTATTAAGCTCCACCTGTATTTCTTTATTAGTTCACTAAGCGTCATTTAAGAGCCCTTCTTCAAAAGATAGCGAGGCCGCCCCTTGCTTTCGATATAAATCCTTCCAATGTACTCTCCGAGCACACCAATGCCGATAAGTTGCACACCACCAAGGAAAAGGATGGAGACAAGTAATGACGGATAGCCACGCACAGCATTGCCAAAAGCCAGAGTGTCTACAATCATCCATGCGCCATAGAG